>JANRGW010042370.1:0-87450 GCA_024733675.1 Psilopsiagon aymara
TTTACTGTGAGGGTGGTGAGGCACTGGAATGGGTTGCCCAGGGAAGTTGTGAATGCTCCATTGCTGGCGGTGTTCAAAGCAAGCCTGGACAGAGCCTTGGGAGGCATGGTTTAGTGGGAGGTGTCCCTGCCCATCGCAGGGGGTTGGAACTAGATGATCTTAAGGTCCTTTCCAACCCTAACTATTCTATGATTCTATGATTCTAGATACTATTAGAAGAAAAGTAAAATTTGAGATGATGGCCGATGGTTCAAATCTGGACAACAGTCAGAGAAAGAGTGAAAAAAAGTCATTACAAGCCTTCTTCCCAGAGAGGCAGTAGAGTGAATAAACGTGATTTCCAGTCCAAAGCCAGTTATAGACTGGTTAGGGTTGCTTTTGTTCATTCCAAAACCCCACCAAGGAAAAGTTTTCTGTTTGACATACTGAAACAGTTAGCCAATGCACATGTAATTTCCTTTCTCACCTTCCCAAAGGAATAAAGCTTACCAAGTTGCACTGCAACAGCTCCTTGACAGATGAGTTTATTGAAACAACTTTTTAAAAGCAGTATTTCTGAATGTACTCCATCAATCCCAACAGTTCAGAAAAACAGTTGTTCAGTGTCCAAATGAAGTCTGCATGTTACAGATTGTACATTTTTAATATACTCATTTATACCACATGACATGAGCATAAAATAAATACGATGATTTCTTATGTTATTCAGTATGCCAATTTATTGCTACAGTTCCCTGAAAGAGTAGGGCACACCTGGAAATAGCTCTTAATCCAAGGCTGTTACAGCTATTCCCATGCCTTGGACCCCAACAGTGTTCAATATAAATCACCGGATTTTAAAAATGCTTTCTTTTTAACTTACATTCAAATTAAATGCCCTTTTTTTTTAAAAAAAAAAGACTACTCTTAGATAATATTCGGTGGGAAGTATACCATTAGATTATTTACTATAAATATTTCAAATCATAGGATATAAAATTTTCTTCACATTCATTTTGCTCAGTATCTTTAGCTATACTGATCAGAAAAAAACCCAGGTTCCATGTATGAAGCTACAAAAACCAACCAAACCCCCCAAAACAAAACACCCTCCACCCCAAAAAACCCAACCCCCAAAACCCAAAAGACAAAAAATGTGAATTTAACCAACTTGCACAAGGAACAAGTGTCCGGAGTTCATGGGCAAACTATTACTTCAAAAAAATGGAAAGTGTGTGAGGCTTAGGAAGTGTTGTCATATACACTTGTGCAATAATCACAAGTATAATACAACAATCTCCTTGTATGCCTCTAGTAAAAAATAATTTAGCTATGATTGGGATTTCCTTCCTGTTTTGTTTCCAAGAACACTCTTACGTGTTCCAAAGTCTGAATGCGAATGATTGTTTGGCTATTTCAATTTGAGTGCAGCACCGCTGCTTTTTAAAGGTCAGGTTCCGTCTGAAAGTGTCTCTACTACTTAGTTCAAACGATTTTCACATATTGGAATGTTTTGCCAGCCCTTTTGACCAATAATATGATCACTTTATTGTCAAAATAAGTAATTTTGAACAAATGAAAAGCTTTTTCCAACAGTACAAGATCTCTATATCCAGTGTGAAAGCAACGTGGTGGTATAAATATATGCATACATTGTATTACACATAATATATTATACACATTCCAGTTAACCATGGAACAATTACCAAGAGCAGATGACTACTAATCATGGGTACAAAGTATTTCTGTAAACAAGATTTTGAGAAACTTTAAGGAAAATCTGATTTCTGGAAAGATGACAATCTTGGGATTCCATTTTTGTTTTCAAAGAAGTAATTTTTTTGTAATTTTTTTTTTAAGGATGCTGTATATAAGAATGCACTTTGTATTAAAACAAAGATCAATACTTTACAGTTTAAGAAACTTTACATATGTACATAAATTACACATCAGGAATGGTTTTAAAGCTCAAAATGAGTTGTCAGGAAAGTCTACTTTCCTTCTATTAAAATCTTTAACTCTTTTATGTTGTGATCGTTTGCAACTGTAACAGCATGATCCAGTGCTCGGATACTTGCTAGAAGCTTTATGATCTGCTTTATGTGCTCCCTAAAAAAGGGGAAGGAGAAATCAATACAGGAATGGAATGAACATGTACAAGTAGTAATATTTCAGCAGAAGACTACATTACGAATCCATATAGCTAATCAGTTTCAGATAACTTCACATCATCCTCTGCCCACTTGCTTAGTCTGATAAAACCAGCTGGGTACCAGCTTTGCACTGAGATTGGAAAATGTATTTTGGGAGTAGGAATTAATCATACAATATGGTTTAATATGAGATGCAGTATCATCTCAAGAGAAAGTCTTGGATTACTTATGGTACTGTGCAATGAGTCACAGCTCCCTTGATATATGTTTCAGCTAGAAAAGAAAATAAAATCAAGGCAGCAAGTGTATTTTAATGCATGGCTTAAAAAGGTTGCATTACAATTCAGGTCAATCTAGGAAGCTTAAGTGTGAACTAACTGTCAGGAAGACTGTACTTCTTCAGCTGTCAAGAACAATTTTGGTACCTTGCTTTAAGGGTGGACGACATGAAATTTACACTGGTCTCAGTAAAAACAACAGGAGTAAATCAATCATAAAAATGAACTTAGCTGATCTGTGAAAAAGCATCCAATGTTCGGAAAACATAGGTAAGATACATTTCCCTCTTGGCAGAAATGAATGCCTTTGTAGTTCAAACAACTGTACTAGGCTTTATAAAAAGGTAAGACATTCTTCACTTATAAAATGTATTATTTCTGCTGCAGACTTATTTCATCTGCTTAATGGGGCAATGGCAATAGATTTGTTAAATGCCAGGAAAAAAGTAGGAGGACATAAGACAGAAATTATATTAGAATTCACTAGAAGAAGTTATTTATTGGATGTTTTTCTTCCAATGCAAAAGTTTTCCCAAGTTATCATACCAGCTGGTAAAGAAAGTTCTTCCAAATTTAGGAACAGTCTAACAAAAAAAGAGGAAGTTTTATCTCTACTGGATTCTCTCGCAACTCCTTCATTTCAACTCCAGTATCACGCTAGGCAGGGCATTTTGGTTTTAGAAATGAAGAAGTAGCAAGTCCTTTGGAATCTGAATAATGGGGGAAATTAAACTGGTATGTGTGACACTACTGTAGTACTTTGGACATAGAGTTCTGAGGCATAACCTGAGAGCTGATAAAAAGCAACCCAGCGTGGCATAAAGCTCAGTGTTCTCTGAAAACGAGATGATTCATATGCCACAGCCAACAGTGACTCTAAAGACAGAAAAACACCTAATAACCAACACAGCAACTGGAAAAAAAATTGACACCAGAAAAAAGAACAACCCAACCCTCTTAACCAAGATTTCTCTGCTACCATTTAAGGGGAATTTCTGTCTCTATGATTCAGTGTGGTGCGTTAAGATCAAAAAGCAAAAAAGATCTAATCCCCTGGAGAGCCTCAATAATTGAAGAGTAATTCAACAATGGCTCAAACAAGTTCAACTATCAAGAATGGTTAATGCAGGCAGCAAGAGGGCTCGTCTTTCAGAGTTTCAGGTTTGCTGGAACAACAGAACTACTGGTCTTGAAACCTCTTCTTCCCATGCCATAGCACAGGAATAAACAATCTTCCAGTCTTGTCACAGTCCTGCATATCACTGTAACAACTTGGTTTTCAAGTCTGAGCACAGAACGATACACCCACAGCATTTTGGGTTACTTTGCCAGCAGAAACATTTATGGATCTAATCCGAACTTTTAATTATGCTGGTTATCAGATACCAGTAAAATGACTCTTCGATGCAGGGGAAAACAGGTTCATCCAGCTGGCTGTGTAAATAAACCCAGAACTGTATACAAAAGCTCGGTCAGTAATTTAGAAGCCATTATGCAAGAACTGGCAACAGGCTCACAAGGTGGAACAATCCAAAACCAGAAGCTACAAAATTTGCCAGAACCAGTGACACTAACCAGCAGTACAAAACATATGACGAAACATTTCAAGATTTCCAGCAGCTGCAGTTTTGACACCTTAAAAATCTCCCCATCTACCATATCATAATGTTTCTTAGGTTTGAATTCAAAGAAGTTTCAAAAGACATGCAGCGCTATAAAGATATCTACCCATGTTTGAGTGCATCAGCAAAATAACACAAAGCACAAGAATTGCAACCGCATTAACTCAAAGGAAGTTACCTTGCATTTCTTTTCTCCACATCAGAACAACCAATGCTGTTTCTATAAATTGTATCAGCCAGATGAACAAGGTATCTACAGAAGTTTTCTAGCTGAGAAATAGTTTTGTCTCCTTTTAGATTAGTGAACCACTGTTTAGGAAAGCACGCAATTACCTAGACATAAGAGGAAAAACATTAAACACAATGTAACAAAACCTTAAAAGCCATCTAACACAATTTCTGAAGCCTGCCAGGTAACACTGCAGTCACAAGGCCCAACTGAGTGAAACACAGAAACCTACCAAAAAGGTCCAAAAATCCAAACTGCAAGCAGTAAACCACTGAAACTGATGCTATACCTGAACTATCTACTAGTATGAGCCAGAAAAGGTTCTTTCTTTTGTGTACAAAATAAATAAATAAATTTGTATTTTTCACTGACATTTCAACCTTGGAATGTGAAAGCCAAGACTTCATAGGTAACCCAGTTTGAGCTACTTGAATGTGAATTACAAGTCATTTTAAACACCGTTTGATTGTACTTACACTTTGCGCTTTCTTAATGCTGTCCTCCCCATACTCAGAGTTCTGAAAAGCCATTAGTATATATCGGTTTAGCAGACCATCTATTGACAATTCCTGAAGAGTTTTGTTTGAAAGGATTCCATACCACTGGAGAAAGTTTCCTAATAACTGAAAATACAACACAGGGAAAATAAGTACTTACAAATATACTGAAACATTGATCAAACACTCTAGAGCTTTTTCAAATGCAACAGCATGGCTAAGGTAAGCAGTGGAAATATACCTTCTGTTAGCTTCAAAACTATTCAGAATCCATAAAGTACCAGCCTAGAGTGTTGCGAATGCTCATGCAACCACCACCACCATCTCAACTTTGCTCATGTTTTGCACAAGAAATCATAAAATAAAGATTAAAGTTTTAAGCCATCTTGTTCTCAAAACCTGGTGTCAATGGCAAGCCAAGTGATGCCTAGCATAAGCCATATTGGGACAAATTCACAACCACCCTGTCAACAAAAGCCCCATCATACTCTTACTTCCAAGGCACAAGTGACACAAAGTGTCACCAAGGACGCTGGCTGAGCCATCTGGTACAGCCGTTATTCCCCACCGGCATTCGGCCTGTGAAGAATTGCTGCTACCCTCATACAAATGAGCCAGCCAGGAGCGTAGAACTGAGGCACATCATCAGGAAATGGTAAATAGGCACTTGCCTCCCACCTTCCATTTCTGCTCATCGTTGATACTGTAACTGACTTGCTAGCGCAAGAGAGCTGTATTTTTAATGCTTCCCTGAAGTATATTTGTGCTGTTACCACTGTTTTAAGCTGCCCTGGCTCCAATAGATACTGCCAGAGGCAGACAATTTCACCCTTAAAAGACACATGAGCCCTGAACAAGCAGTCTGTTTTAACAACAGCATTTTAATAAATGAGCCTTGTGCATTTTTTGCTCTAAGCAGCATTTATGAAGTTGACTTTTATTTCAAAGTGAAAGAATTCAGTGCCAAAAATTTTAAGTAAATGAAGTGACTGGAAGCTTATTAGGAGTACAGTCTCCCTCACTGCTACAATTTGAATAGAAAAGTCCAGATAAGATTTCTGTTTGCATGATCATGGAGATCAGCAGCTCAATCACCATGGGTCTCTGCCCCTAGCATGCGGGTTGGAACTAGATTATCTTTAAAGGTCCCTTCCAACCCAAACTACTTTATGATTCTGTGACTCATACTTTACTTTCCTGTGTAGTTGGGAGTTTACTTTCCTCACAGCCTTTTACTGGAAATAAACTACAACAGCTACAGATTCTTGCAGACCTCTGCAAACTCTGTATTGCATGTTCCATACACAGAGATTTTTTCTTTCTCACTCTTTACTGTTTCAATTAAACTCAAGATTACAAATGCTCTTATACTTTACAGAGCAGTGAGCTTTTGAAAAGGAGCCAAGTTTTCATGGATATTCTCAAGACTATATGTAAAAAAACCCCAAACCAAGCTCTCGTGTTCCAATGTAAGTGAAATAAAAGCAGCAGATTTTATTGTGACAATGACATTAAGCACAATGACATTAAAAAAAAATATAGGTTGAGTATGCCAAATAAGCCTACAAAATACAAGTTAAAATGATGGTAATTTCACTGGCAACCTTCTGAAGAGGGCACAGTGCATTATCAAAGACTAAGAACCCTACTTTAGAGTTCTTTCAAATGTAATTAAAGCAATTTCCATCTACCATTTTCCACAGATTTGAAGAGGATTTCATTGCTATACTGTCTAGATGAAAGGTTTACCAGATATATTTACTGACTTACCTTAACAGAGGACCAAAACTGACGTTGGAAAAACAAATATGGACCAGAGTTCTTGTTTTCTAAGATGCTGGAAAGTAAGAGATTTCTTTAATGAATAACCAAGATCACCTCTGTCTGGAGTTTGCTGGCTTCCTCCTTCCCACACACAGTTCATCTCTGTAAATATTCCCTTCCATCCTGTTTGTCTTTGCTAAATCCTCACAGTATAATAACGAAATATCTCCTGCATCCAGCCAGTGAACCATACTGGAAAAAAGCCCCTGTTAACTACTGACAGAAGACACCAACTTGCAAATAAAGGTCTAATATCATAGCTGAAAGCAAACTTACTTTTTTGGATATAAGGGCATGAATACATCATCATCTAGTGTTCTCCTCATTCTTAGCAACAATGCCTTTAAAAGCATCTGAAACAGATAATTTCATTTTTTAAAGTGTCCAATGCACTGCTTAGTAGTTAACCACTCAAACTGATCTTCAAAACAACAAAGAACATTTATGACCCTAACAGCAGAAGGCATGCATTCTTAAGCACATTATACACAGAAAATCCTAGAGAAACCTGTGGTAATTATCAGAGTTGAAATGTGCCAGGAGCAATTTTGAAATTTGACGCTTTCAATAAAAACTGAAAGCAATGGAACTACTTTATAGTTAAGCCTCGTCACACAGCTTCTGGGAAGTCAGGGCTTTTGTAATTTTTAATCTTCTAACTTCTCCATACACAGGCACTTTGGCCTATCTCCGCTATTCTAGAGGCAATTCATGCACTGCATCAGCTATGGCACCTGAACTCATGACATCAATTCTTGTATTCACAGAAGGTAAGTAAAGCAATCACATTTCAAAGCAAAACATTTGAAAAGGTTACAAAGATTTTAAAAAGAGAAAAGCCTCACTGTCTGTAGCTGGCCCTAAACCCAAAACTACAGAACAACGAGTCTTAGTACATTTGATATTTCTTTTTATCTCTAGCATCTATTTTGGGGAGACTTCACCAAGCTCCTCATCCTAATTTATCACCACCTGACTCTCCATGACAAGGCTGCAGAGCATTAAATAATTGCAAAAGTCTTTCTTGCTCCTCACTAAGCACACTGTGTTCTCCAGTATAGCGCAGAAAGAATATATCCAAATTTCTTAACATACCCAAGATACTTAAGAAAAAAACCAACTTACTTGTGTATTTTTGTTTTCTGCATTCACCACAGAAGGATATCCATCAACTAGCTTCTGTACAATTGCTACCATTCTGGATGTTTGTGTTGTAGAAAAAGGATCCCATATATTTTCAGAAATCACTGTAAGAGATTAAAGAATTACTCCTCTTTGCAAATGCTCAAATACAAGTACTAACAACAGCTAGGTAATAATTTACAAGACAGTAAGACCCAAAAGCACAAACATCAGCTTCCACACACCCACCCCTTTTTCCCCATTTTCTTTCCAAGACTATACCTGTTAATTTAGGAAGAACAACTCTCTCTACAATAGTAGGCAATAGTGAAATATCAGCATCATCTTTCACTTGCTCCTGTTCTTCACAGCCGTAAAACAGCAATGATTCAAACCACAACATAGTCTCAAAATCTCGACACTTGCCCTAGTGAAAAAAGAACTGAGGTTGAATTTCTAGAGATCTGCAGTCAACATATTAAAGAAAATAAAAGCAAGAGTAGTATATGTGCAAGTATGATACACTCACAAAACAGAACACAGCTACTTTATAACATTTCAGAAGGTATGCTAAACAGGCAGGGCAAGCAGCAAGTGAGCACAACTCAAACCTAGTCCTTTTTGTTTACAGGTCAGATACCCATCTACACTGGAAATTAAGCAAAAAAAGAAATAGTGCCTCAAGACCAAACAGCCCCTTAACCTGGCTCAAAGGCAGGCAAATTACTTCATGTGCTTTGGCTCCCCTACTTCTGAAGCAAAGACACTACCTCCTTGAGAAACACAGGCCAGCCTGATTCCTGAGAAGTGAACAAAATGTTCTGCCTAGAATGCACATTTATGAGAAGCACACATCAAAGGTGTAATTTACTTTGCTCTGTAGAAGTGTGAAAAAAACCACTGTATAGGTAGAAGTTGCTTGTAGAGGACCTTACCTCCAAAGGAGTCCAGATTAGCAGCTGAAGTCTGATTAAAGGGTTGAACAGCTTTGGTAAACAGAGGCCAATGTAAGCGTCCTTATAAGAAGCAAAATACTTTGAGCGCCAAGCTTCAAACTGTGACTTAATACAATCAATTGAGTAAAAGCTTTCCAAAACATCTTCGAAAACTTTGCTGGATTCTTTCAATATACGATCTGGTGGGGGAGAAAAACAGTACGAAGTTAACCACCTACTCCCTGTAATACTTCTTTCAAGAGGGACTTTGATGCTCCCTAAGCAAATTCCTATAAACCCATCATGTTTAAAAGTTCTGTTACTTCTGCCTCAAGTATATAAAGTAATAAAAAACTGAGCACATGATTAGTCTCTGATGTACTATTTATCACAGGTCTTCCTTTTAAGCATTCCATACAATCAGTGTGTACTGGGCTGTATTCAATTGTTGATCTAACTTCAAAGCCAGCTTTGCTCTGCATGGGAGTTTAGAACAGCTGACCTCCAGGTGCCTTCCAACCCAAATTATGCTATGACTTCATGCATCCAAGTGCAAGTACAGGAGGGCAACTAAGATTAAGCTAACTGAATTGGCACATCAGACTGAGAGGGTACTGGCAGACACCATGCTAAACTGCTGAATGTAACATGGCTGTTAGCACTGAGCAACTATAACACCTTCCTTATGCTGTTTTATGCTTACAGTACCAATATTCTATGCAGTCCAAAACATTTCTCCATCTATTACTTTCCTTTCATCTTTTCCACTTCCCAGGGTTAGTTTCATTTTCATCAGTCATTTTTGCTGCAGCCAGTTTTAAATGCTTAGTTACAGTAGTAACCTCTACACAGCTAATCTAACTAGCACACTTAGAAGGTAGAGACAGGCCTGAGGGAACCATAAGATTATGTAATGCAAACACACTTGTCACACTGCAATTAAGAAGAGATGCTACAAGCAGTTAGCAGGCATAAACTCCATCCCTCTGTTCCATATAGCTCACTGCTCATTCTGGACTAACATGAGAGCTACGAATGATTAAAAATAAACAATCTTAAGAAACACTACCCTTACTCAGAAACTGGTGAAACTCCTACAAAAGGCTTTAGTACACATAAAAGTGCCAAACTGCAAAGACCAATTCAGCCATGCTGGATTTTTAATCTAGATAATTTAACTTAGCAAACTTAATTATTAGCACCTAACAACCCTGAACAGTTGCTTTGTTTATCAAAGAGCTCTCCCTGCACCCACAGCTTTGGTCACTCAGCCAGCAACTAAAGGTGTGGAAACTGTTTGCACTTCTGAAGGATCCAACTGTTAGACAGTTCATTTAATTGCTTTTTTAATCTGTTCACACTTTGGATCTCCACAGCCTCCTACAGCAATGACTTTGGCATTTTTATTACACTCTCTGTAGGAAGTGACTTGTTTACTTTAAACCAATCCTACCAATTCATTTCATGCCCCCTAGCTCTCATACTGTGAAAAGTCAACATTGTTCTCCTAGCTGAAGATTGTAAAACTGTTTAATCCTCTTATACACAACATAAGCAATTCTTTATGTGTGATCCTTGTTGCCCCCCTTCTCCACATTTTTTCTAAACTGATTAAATTCTCCTTAATCAGAGAGTATTATAATTGTACTAGGGTTCAAAATAAGAAGAGAACGGGATTACTATAGTGATGCTCCACTTTCTTCACTACTGGTTTCACATCAACCACTGGAATAGTATTTTAACTGATGTTGAAAAAGATAAAAAAAGGTTTCCTAAAGGTTTCTAAAGCACTGAGGTTTTCAGAATTTCACATGTAAAACATGCAGATCTTTGACGAATGATAAATCATGTTACACATTAGAAGGAAGACAGTATCCACTTGAAGGTACAAAATCTTACTGCTTGCCAGCGAAATAATGTTTTAATTAAAGAGGATCTCAGTAAGGATGGGGTACTTTGTTAGCTGAAAGCTGTACAACAGCCTGGTGAAAAAAGACTGGGTCACACTGATGATCCAACAAGGAACAGTTCCTGAACTTTCTCCAAAACGTCCCTGCCCATGGCAGGGGGTTTGGAACTAGATGAGCTTAAGGTCCTTTCCAACCCCAATTATTCTATGATTCTATATGGAGAAATATATGGACAGGGCTGCATTTTGATCAATTCTTCTTTTTTCTGCCATTTTTTCTGTATTTTGTTAGCTTTTCTAACCTCGCTCCATGTTGAAGTTTGTAATATCTGTCGAAGTTTCCTCATCATCACTGGAAAGGCCTTCAAGATGATCTGCCATCTTCCCAGTTTGCTCTCTTGCTTGTCTACGACGAGCTCTGAAAAAGATCAACAGCATAACCCAGTTATTGCTGGCTTTTCTTTTACCCCCATGCAATATGCAGATCCACCTAAGCTTGTCATAACTTTCAGTGCAAGGAAATCCAGGCTAAACCCCTTCCTTTCACTGCATTACCACATTTATGATGCTGCCCCAAACAATGGAAGGAAGAGAAACCAGCAGAGACCACATAGATATAGAATGGGTCTACTATGCGCTCTTTTAGTGATTTTGTATCAGTATCATGCGATGGAGCCTTGTTTTGTATACTTGCATGGAAAGCTGGGATATGTAAGAAAACCCCTGCCCAGCTTAAGGGCTTTTTTTTCCCCTTTGCAGAAAAGGAGCAAACACTGCTGCTTACATTAGTAAGTGACATAGGACAACTGCATTCTGCAAGCAAGCAAAGATTCCTAATGGATAAGAAATCTCAGTACTCTTACCTTCTAGCCTCTCTTTCTGCAGTTCGACGCTTTACTTGTTCTTGATAGATCACTCTGTCTCGTCCAAAAGATTCAAGATTTGGTGCCATCAATGCTTTATCTGTAAAATTAGATGGATGAAAATTAAAATGCTTATCTATGATTAGATAAATGTGTTGCAGGCAGTTTCGTAAGAGCCTTTTACCTACTTTAAACTAAGAGTAATTTGAAGTAGAAAGTTGAAATTTTAAAAAAAGATGCACCCAGAAGCCTGAATTCACAAGTATAGAGGTTAAAAGAGGAAGTAGTGGGGTTTGGAAAAATCTCCACCTAAACATCAAATAGTTTTCACCATACCTCATTCTTGTCTCTCTCACAACAGTGCCCAACTATATAAAAGTCAACATTTTAAAGAAATTGTTTAAATTGAAAGTTCCACAACAAAAGGCGCTCCTTACACAAACATGCTCATCATGTATCTTTTGAAAAGAAAATGAACAAGAAGGCCATCAGGAAAGAGTCACCAGAGCAGGAATATATGATATTTGGGAGTTCTACTCATTGTGGCTTTGCTTTAGACTGCCTAAAGTTTTAAACACACCAAAAGCTACAAGAAAATAAACAATCTTCCCTCCTCTTTTTAAGCTGCATTATAGATGTTCCTAATCATAGAAAACACAACCACTAACCAATGAAGCTGATCATCACCCAGCAGCCAGACACAAAAGTATTTCCAGTTCGTCCTTTTCAGGTAAATTTTAGAAGTGGGTTGAATGCTATCCAATGCTCAAGCCCACCCACTACAACATAAACATCAAGATTTATACAAAAGCCTACCCAAATTTCAGAGCAGCAAATTTAATGTTCTAACTATTTACAAATCCATCATTAAAAATATTAACAATAATCCAAGTAATTATTCCAAATCCATACCGGAACCACTAAGAGCCTTAACATACTGATGAAGCCATTAGTTGTCCAATTTTTAAAATGTTATTCCAAGCTCAGCTGCTTGTCTTTACAGAGAAATAAAGCAAAAGTTGACAGACAAACTTAAATCCACTTCTAGCCCTTTACTGTCTTGACACTCCATGAAGAAAAGCAGATTGCCTATGTCTGTACATGCACCAAACCAATTCCTGGCATCAATTCCTAGTTTCTGTGGTAATATCAGAGACAGAACCGAACTATTTCTAGACACAGTGAAATTCACTCTCAAGACTCACAGACACTAAATCAAATCTTTCTTTAAAACCCAGCCTTGACAATGACAACTATTTCCACCCCATAATTAAATTCCAGTCCAAAATAATCCAGTCCAAGCTTCTTTTAGGAAACATGTTTCTAGTACATTAGGTTTCTAATTTTTACAACAGCATTTTTGTAGTAAAATTTAACAGCCTACATGTGATGCCTGCAGCTCCAAATAAAGTCCTAAAGGGAACACGTATGCTAACCACTCTGTAAAGGGATGACCAGCTCTGATGCCTTAGCACTTTATCACCCTTAGTAAGCTCTAGCTCACAGTGTTATCAAAATTTCCTCTCTGGACACAATGTGACAGAATAGGAAGTGGCTTTTATTATGGGATTTTATGTCAGCAATAGAACAGACAAGAAAGCTGGTTTTAAAAATAGAAAGCTCTCCAAAGCAGAAAGATGTCTACCATTAATATATTTACCCATCACGTAACATGCTGAATAAAACCTCCTCCAAGGAATGTGTATTTCCGTCCAAGTTAACATTCATACTTTTGCAGTTTTACATACTGAAGAGCAATCACCATCAGAAAACTCCTCATTGAGAATCCCCTATCCACACACTCACAGCAAGAAGGTATTTTAACAGACTAATCTTAAATTGTAGGGCCATTTTAACAATGGCACCAGCCTCTTCCAGTTCCTTAGCTTTACCAGTTACGTGTCTGAAATTAAATACTTCTGCTGCCTACAAATAGAGCATCAGACAGAAATCAGCTCTAGCCCAGTGCACCACGGCTTTGTACAGAGTTAACTATAAGTGTCACAGGAAATTTATAGATGAGGTTACAAGAAAAAAGAAGCCCTGACAAAAGAGGAAAATCAGGAGTCACATGCTACCACTACTACCACTGCTGCCATGCATACATTTACAGTGCTAGGAAAGAGAAAATCCAGTTAGGAGCAAAAGAAAGGAGAGGTGAAGTCAGAGTTATGAGTGGCTTTGACTTTAAAACAAAACAGATTAGAGAACTTTTATCTAAACTTGCTTCTACCCATGTCAAGAGTAAGGATAAACATTAAGACAGTCATACTTTAAACATTTACATTTAAATTAAGCCATACTAAGTAAACAAGGTTGTTTAATGAATAATAAAAACCTTCAAGATGGACTGACTTGAATGGCTTGAAAACTCCGAAGATTCATCTTTAATATCATCTTGTCGTCTTTGGACAAGGCGGGAAGCTCGCTGTTTGTACAGCTGGTGCATTGCGGACTCAAGTTCGTTAATCAGAGGCACCTGTAAAAATACAACACACTACGTAATATCAAGTTCTTCAGGTGTTTAGTTTCTGGGGTACCATACTATTCCGAAGCATAATGCTGTCACTGTACCTCTAGCAGCACAAACTGTTTCCTTTTACCCACTGGTATCATTTGGACCAGTAAATATTTCAACATGAGGAAAAAGCATGCATTTACTGTTGACAGCTTTCAACCATAGCAATAGCATTCTCGAAGTTACTTCTGTTGACTGAGTCTACACAGTAAGACAACCATTTTAAAGAGCTGAAATGTTACTTCAAGTGCCCTTGTCTTCTCTACCAAGCATGTAACATACTGTGTTATGGTGCTTACAACTCTCAGACCTCTGTTTCTTCTCTACCTTTAAACAAGAATGTTGTAGTATTCTGTGCTTTAATGAGAAAGTAACCTGACTCTATATAGTAAAAAAACCCACAAAACAACATGAATCTAACCTCCTGAAGCCAGCAGCTTTTGTTTTGCTATAACTCTTACTAGCTTAAGGTGAAATACTATCATTGAAATGTAATAAACGGCTGCGTAACCTTGTCATCCCAACAGGTAATTCAAATCAGTAGAATCATTAAAGCTGTACAATTCCTGTGAGTTATGCATTAAGTATAACCTTTGAGTGATACAGACTTAAAGTAAGACCACACCTGCCACTTTGACTCTGTCCCCCCTGCCAAGTGGACTAAACAACTAGCAACTATAACAAAAATAGATGACGTTGTAACATCTGAAAATCTCCTGACACTAAGTATGTCAGATTTACTGCACACTTTTGCAAAAAATTATGTCCTGGGACAAGTGAAAATTAGATTATTATAAATATTCAGATGCAAAAGAGAACTTTCACAATCTCTTATTAATTTGGAAAGGCATCTCCTTTTGGTATGAACACTTAAGTCCTTACCTCCAAGACATATGCTCTAGTCCACAGTCTTACAGCCTTTTAGCTCAAATATTTCATTGCTACCTATCAGCCAGAATTCAGGTGGGGTTTTTTGCAAAACAAAAGATAAAAATCAGAACTTGTTTCCTCAAGTAATTTAGAACGTGACTCAGCAGCTATTAAAGAAACTCCTCTGGTAAAATGTCAGAGTATGAGATCAGAGCTATAGGGTCATTTCAGCTATCTGTGAATGACACACGCATCAGAGGAGACATCAAAAGGACGAAGTGCTCTGTGGTATAAACTGGCCTACAGGAATTAAAATAAAAGCAACTCCAAACCAACCCAAACTACATACATCTTTTGGAGAAAACAGAGTAGAAAGAAATTAGAAGTCACAGTATTCCAGCACTGGAAGTGTGTATTTGGTATTTAAAACAATTTTGAAAACAGAAATATTAAAAACCACCAAATAACTAGTTTCACTGCAGTTTACCACAAAAACTATAGATTCTTCTCTTACGAATGTACAAGGAATTCTAACTGACAAATTAAATGACATTTTCAAAGCACCCCTAGGAGTTTTTTTCTGTAATTGCCTCAGGATTAAAAAAACCCAGCTATGTATTCAGAAACATAAATCAACTCAAACCACTTCCTATTTAAAACACAACAGACTTAGAAGCTGTTATTCTTCTACAATCAATACTGTGGTTGATGAATAACTGACAATTTCACTGACTACTATAAAGTTACAGCTGCCATTTATTGTTTAATTTAGTCAATACCTTAAATTCAGTGGTTTGGGTTCTTTTTTCTTCACTTCCACTGTAAACAGTGTTAAGAGGAAAAGTGGAAACCTCTCTGAATGTTTAGACGTCAAGCGTAATTTTAACCTACAGTCCCCCTCTCTGACACACAGTGTGTTTTGATAATCTGCTTTTGCAGGTAAAATAACTGTTCATCTAACTGTGCTGTCAAAGACACGCTCAGAACAATTTAATCTTTCTGAATCCCTTGCACATTCCTACATTCAAAAGGTAAAGACACTGTTACCGCTTTCTAGCCTTCTCAGAAAGCGTAATTTTGACAATAATTACTTGCGAAGGAACTCATGCAAGCAGCTCCTGCTCCACTGGCTTTTATCATTTATTGTAGGGGGAAAAAAATCATAGAGGATTTGACATTCCATTGCTTGTTTTGAAAATCTGCATAATAGCTGCCTCATTATACTCTCCGCTGCACCTTACCAGTGAACAAAGTGTTTCTAACGTACAGATTCTCTTCAAAACAGTAAAAAAACATGGGTTTGCTTGGTTGGGGGTCATGGAGGGTTGAGAATGCTGAATAGGTGCAGAAGTAAGAAGGGCAGGGGGAAGAAAGTCTAATTTATCATGACGGTTTTGGTTCTTCAGAACTAAGCCATTAGACATACAAGAAAACTCTAGGGGAATGGCCTCTTTTGGAGTGGACTGGTATATCGTGAACCCATTAGTACTTCTTCAGCAAACCACTTTCTCATTCAGATCAGCACCAATGTGTATTTGTCTAATAATCATCCTAATAAAATTAAGAGAAAGCATCAAAGCATCGCATTTGAAAGGACAGGGAGGGACCTAGTCCTATACATATTTAGGGTATGTGTTCATACATGTGCGTGTGTACACACACTAATACACACAGAGTGTTATTACACACACGGATACACATTGTATATACTTACGTATACTACAACAATGTACATTACACATTATAAACACACACACTTTAAATATGTAGTCAGGGCCAAAGGTTCTACAAAAAAGCTGAAGGTAATTTATTTCTACAATCAAAGAATTAACTGTCCTGCTGCACTTCATTATTTCATTTAAATAAAACCTGATACTGATTTTACTACTCTATCCCCTCCCTCTGCCTCCTTTTTACAAAACCCTGCAGTGTCCTGTGAGCTACTGGTTTTCAATTTGATAGTACTTCTGTCCTGCTGAAAGCATCAAATTCCAAAACAGATTATCTGGCCAAAGAACTGAGGAACATACAGGACATCACAATAAATGAAATGCTCCTGTTAAACTAACATCACCTCCTAATTTTGTGTCTCATTGTACATACAGGTAATGCAGCAGCCTCCAACTGAAAACAGAACACTGTGATTGCCCCTAAGAAGCATCAGATGATAAAAAACACACCTTAAAAGTTCAATGGACTGGCATGACAAATGGGGTATGGAGAGGGTGGAAGGGAGAAGAAGGTGTTTGGGTGTAGAATCCTTAACAGACCAACCACCCGGAAGGGCATATTGTAAGAAAACAACTATAACAAGCCTGTGTATTAAATTATCCACAGCTAATTTGCTATAAAATGGGTAGAATTTATTTATTTACTAGTACAGCTAGGTAAGTCAGTAACATTTCTACAAACTGAACTGAAATTGTTACACTATCACTTAACAGTAAGGCATCCCAGTTTATACGAAACCTGAGAGACCAAAAGGCTTGGTTTATACTCAGAATGGTGCCTTCAAGAAAAGATTTGAACAAGATGGCATGGACTATCAAAGAAAACCTTCAGACATGGCTTACAGTTACCCCGTAAGAAATTTAACAAGGTCTTCAGAAAGCAAATGCTGAATAGAGATACAGGTGTTTAACTTGTCTTGTGAAATACAAATTAATCTCAGAAAAGAATATAAAGAGGTATCTTTGAGAAGGAATTTAGGCATCCAGGCAACCAACACCGACACAGCTGAAAAGGAAAGTACCTTTACTACTCTTCAACAGATAATGCCAACACAGATGCAGGAATACTGCTTCTACAGTGAACAAAATCTATTTTAACTAACCAAGAAGCTGGCTGAATTAACCAGTCCATACTTCCTGGGTTTGGTTCATGACACAGCTATTCTTCAGTTTACAGGACTGAAGATGGGACTCTCTCAATACCAGTAATGCTGGACAATTCCTCTCTAGCCAATCAGCAATCAGAATGCTTTTATATTCTTCTTCTACACCTAACAAGCTACAGAAGCAACAGCTTCCACTACTCAAGTAATTATGAGAGATAATATATTAAGACACAATGCTTTTGTATTCAACTCAGAAGACAATGAATAGCCTAGGTACTGCTACCTGAACTTTACAGCTCCTGTGTGGAATATATATATATATATATACACACATACATATATATTTATATTTTCAGGAGCTCCTGTTATACTTACAAGAAATAATTAAAACCATGACAATAATAAATAACATAAGAAAGGAAGACCACAAAAGTATCACACTACCTGAAAGGAGTATATTTTTAAGTTTGGGTGTCTTCATACAGCTATACTAGTTTTAAAACATCTCTCCTTCAGATGCAAGAGCAATGCCAAATATGTGAAACTGCCTGGCAGGAGGAAGTTTTATAATAACACACAAAATACAAGTCTTTGCTAGTTTCTGGAATGCTTTTATGAACACAGTAACAACATCGCAATGTGGCCCTCCCTTCTGTTAACCTGATACCCAACACAAGTAAAAAGTAGCATCTTGAGTAAAGCTGAAATGCCGCAGTATCTACCAAAATCCTAATGACATAAAATCTAAAACTTGGTTTAGTCAATCTAAAGTCAGCGACCTCTTACACTGTGAAAGACTGGTTCCTGATAACCAATTTGGCATGATGAAAACTCATCTTTTCAATCCTCAAATAACCAAACCTTTAGAAGAACATGTTCTCAGGGGACATTTTTCGCAAACAGAAGGAGATGGTGTTTGGCATGTACAAAGAATCCCTTTTTTTTTTTTTTTTTTTGAAAAAAGATGAATGTTTTTTCATCCTTACCTTTTCACTGAAACACTCAAGCAAGTCTTGGACATACCCTCGCATTTCTTGCAAAAACTTATACTGTTCACCAATACCCCCAGAAGACCCTTCTAATCTTTCAATTGCCTTGGTAGAGTCCTCTCGGCTTTGCTGGTGTTTCTCGTATTGCTGCCGATTAGCTTTGTGCAATTCTTTCATAGAGTCCAACCTGAAGGGCAACGGATAAATAGCAAATTTACATCCAAAAGTCTGTATTATTTCAGACCACTGAGATATTAAACAGATACTGCAAGTGCCAAGCCTATATATGGGAAATACTGCAAAGACACATTCCCTAACTTTCATTTGTCACTTTCTCTCCTGTCTAAATAAACAGCAAGGCTAATGGTTTAAATTAATTTGCTAGGCTATGATGGTTTAAATTAATTTGCTAGGCTATGTTGAGTGCCTTGCACTGCCCACTACCATAGCTTCCCACAGCAGTAGGCAGAACAGAACAAGGCTGGCCCGAAAGTATAACTGGGAGGGAAGGTTTGGGGTGGTGACGGTGGAAGAACTATTGCTTATACAAAGCAGACTTCTATCTCTACTAACTTGATGCACTGTCAAAGGCTGCAGCACTACAAGAGGCATACAAACCAATTTTGAAGACATGAGAAGTGCAAGTTCTTGATTATAAAGATTTCTCACTGCAATTGGTCTGCTCATTCAGTAGGACCTTTATGTGTACCTGACAAGCAGATTAGAGTGTTTAAATCAAAAAGAAAGCCCCTGTATACACTAAAACTGTCTCCTGAAGAGGAAAAATCTGATTCACATTTTAAAGGAATACAACTTGACAAGCTAAACACCTCACTGGCCTTTCCATTCTTGACTATAAGCCTGTGCAGTGTCCAGAAGATGCAACTCAGACCTGTCTTCAACAAGATCAATGGCCTCATATTTAAAGCTTCACTTCCATAGAAGCAATCCAAGGAGATTTTCGAACAAAATTTCAATGTCATCTTCACTTTGAGCTTTTTTTTTTTTGCCTTGTTTTTTTTTTTAAATAGATGTGCCAGTCAGTACTTTTCCAGCGATGAAACTCTGTGTTTGCTCACCGAGACTAAAAGACACCCGAGGAACAGAAAGCTAGGGGACAGGTCTTTAAGTCTAAAAAGATGGTCTGTCCTACCTGTCTTTAAGCTGTTTCTTTACCAAATCAATAGTAACAGGAGTCATCTCATTACTGGGAGTTTTGAAAGGAACTGTATTATCTGTTTTTTGAGACTTGGTTTCCGATGATCCATATGCAGTGTAAGTGTATGGAACGCCATAGGATGAACCATAAGACAGCGTCTGGTAAGTGTTCTGGTAGTACAGATTATTCACTTCAGCAGGCTGACTTGGTTGAACCTAATGAAAGAGAAAATACAATTGTACTCTATTAGATTTTAAAGAAAAGAGAAGTTTCCTTTCATATCCTATAAAAGTTATAAAGCAAAAAAATGTAGGCAGGTACATTTATAATTATCAAGTGGACTTAAGTGTGGAACTTCCAACAGAAACAAATTCACTCAGATGCACCTTCTTAAATGGACACATTAAAGTATCTTAGTATCATTATCATATGAAATGACAATTTTAACTCCAACAAAAACTAAGTGTTTGGGACTATACTCTTATTTTGCTATAGCTATTAAATAGGATGACAGGTTCTTAGAATCAGTGCTTTTGCTGTGATTTTGTTGAAATGTGGGGTGGTGGGTTTCATTGTTGCTTGTTTAAAAAGACAGCTATCCTCTTAAACTGAGTGGCAACTGCACTATGAGTGCGCAGGCAACATATGGTGCAGCCTGCTACTAATTCCAACTCTATGCTGCAATGAGGGACACAGAAACAAGGACATACACGCTGTTTACACGGACTTTATAAACCCAATGATAAACAAGAACAGAGATCTCTTCAAAGTGGCATTATTCTAGCTCTGGTTTTGGCTGCAAATAAATGCCTGTTAACAGCACCAAAAGCAATCAGTATCTACCCAGAACAGAGAGACTAATGAAATGGATATCACTGGATACTTAAATCCAACCTCTCGTTTATCTTTAAAGAGTATCAGAAGTTACGTATGAACTTCTCAGATGAAACAGCCTTCTGTAAGCTGCTCAAGCTTGTAATGGATTTAGCCAACATATGCAGAAACAAACCAAAGAGTTCACAACTGAATACGTGCCTGAGGTATGTTGATGCCTTTTCGTATTTGTTCTTGCTCCCATCTACTGAGTTCCTCATCTTGCTCTCCTGCCACCAGCGCTTCGTCATCGCTTCCCTCAATACCTTAATAAAACAGACAGGTAACAAAAACCAGAAGATAAATAGTAAGGACCATGACTTCAAAACCTTGAGAGAACATGCTTCAGTGGGAACATCCCAGTGCATCCTCCTTTCCTCTTCACAAGGAATTAAGGACACTAGCCTGTGAATCAATATCACAGAGGTTCCACTTAAAAAATCCAATGGGTAAATCAGCAACTAACTGCTGGTAACATCCTCTAATGTTAAAATCCTATGTACCTCACTAATTCTTCTTTTCCAGAGTTATTTTACCTGCTTGTCAGCAAGAGGAATGCTACACCAAAGAACTAATGTTTTTCTTTTCCAACTATATACTTCCTAAAAAACAAAGCACAGGAACAATACTAACTGATTCTTAGACTAAGTTTCTATCAGGTTCAGAGCAGTCGCGTGCTTGTAAGCACAGGAACATAGTTTGTGCTCAAAATTTTATACTTAGATCCCATTATGCAGTACTTTTCCTTAGAAACAGAATACAACTCCAGATTCATGCCCACTTGAAAAACATGCTGTTTAAAAACGTTGAAAGGGAGCACTTGCAGTGAAACAGTGTGAACATTTATCAGCTGTCCTTCTTAAAAGGTTTTTACCTATTTCCTCAGCAATCTTTTGCCTTTGGGATTTTTCCTTCACTGTAAAAACTATCCTCCTCTTCTCGTCATCATCTTCATCATCACTGGCATCATTTTCATCTTCTCGAACAAGGCGGCCTTTACCTGGTTCACTGTCAACGGGGGTAAAGTCTCCAAGTTCACGAGCCATTTGACGCTTTTTCCTAGCGGCATGAATAAAAGCAGCATCTGGAATTTCTCCTAGAGATAGATGTTTGCACCATTAAACAACCACTGCAGCAAAAACTCCATATTATTCATCTCTGCCACCCTACCAAATCAACTTTGCAAATGGAAAAAAATGTGACAAGAACAAAAAACCATACAGAAATATTTGCAAGCAACTTATAAGCTGCATATGCAAACTTTCTGAACAGAAACCCTCAAAGCTGGGATATACCCAAAAAGTCCAGCTCTGCTTCCAGCAGCTCACATGCCGTAACAGCAGGAGCTTCATGTTTCTATGGGAAACTGACTACTGCAAAGGGAGGAAGAAAATTAGGTTCTTGACTGGGTCACTTCCTGCCCTGATATCATTCCTGACTGTTTTCATCTTGCGTGAACAAAAACCATCAGCCATTTCAGCAGATGATGACAGCTCAGAGACTAAAAGGACACCAAGCTGGACAAGCCTAGTATGAGAGATTGTACAATCGAGGGAAAACAAGAGAAGCAGACCTAATAAAAAAGATATTTGAAATCTCCAGCACAATTTTAATCCAACTTACACACACCATATAAAGAAGTCCCCCAAAATCAATTTTTTAAAACAGTATTTACCACTACTTTGATTAGGCATGCAAAACCAGTTAAATTTCAGGTTCTCTTTACGCTTGAACACAAGATACTCTATTCAAGCATTATTTTTAGAGATGCAATAACGTACATATGGCACTACTTTGCAATTACCCCAAAAAGGAAAAATTATTTGGTAGTCAACTAGAAAATCCTTTTTCCTTGAAAAATGGCCAAGGCTGTGGAGAGCAGGCTACCACGAGTGAGCCAACAGTTTGCAAACCAGTTTCAAAAATACTTTCTCAGACTGATTTCTTTGGCCTCAATGCCTGACCTAGAACATCCTGAGATACCTTGCAGACCTGTAACTGATACACTCGAATTAAAGACAGAATTTTAATTGCCAGCAGTTAAAATTCATGGTAAGTCACCTCTTCCAATCTAGATTTTCTTACAACTTGTCATCACTGAGAGATAAATTCCTGCATTTGACATTAAGATGAACCATTCTGTAGTAAAACATTTACTCTTATAAGGCTTGCAAAGTTGAACAGGTTTGGAAAACAGCAGTTTCCTGAATTCCCAGATGCTTGATACAGTCTGCTGTAAAAGCTGGCTACAGATTTTGTTAACATATCAGACATACTACAAAACCAACCTGGGCGGAGAACATTCAGCGATGACAGAGCACTAGAAAAAGCCCCACCAGCTTTGGGTTTTTCTTCTTCCTTCTCACTTTCAACTTCCATTTCTTCTTCACCATGCTCACTGTTTGCAGTCCCATCTTCTTGACCTATATCCTTGATCTGTCCTGTCTTTTCTAGTGGTGCTTCTACTGGTAAGACAACAAAGCCCATGTTTTACTCTTTTTCTAAAGATCACTCAAAAGTCAGTGTTTTGATTTTTTTTTTTAAAGTATAAAACCCAAAAGTAAACCCCCCCCAAAAAAACAAACAAAAACAACAAAAGAAAATGTTAAATGACAATTTCATTGTTCTAGATCTAGCAAAATATGCCTTCTTACCTGTGATTAAGTCACTGACATCCTCTCAAAACAAAACCTGATGAAGCACACACCTCATCAACCACTAAACATTCTCTATATTGCCAAGTATTAAAAAAGGCGTTGGAACTCAGTAATTAAGATCATATGTGCAACCTTCACACAGTCTCTTATGTATGTAATTAGAAAGCATTGCCTATGTTAAGCCAAATATTTCCACAAGAATAGACTTATTTCAACAGAACCCTCTCATTTTCCCCTTGGGCTGGGTACATTACCCAGCATTAGGTGGGTAACATGCAGACACAGGCAGCAGGTATATATACTAAGTAAAAAAATGCAGAAGAAATCGAGATGCACATAGCTGAGTTTTCAGACTTTAGCATCTGCTTACAGAATCCAGACTACTGACCCAGTAGCAGCCATGAGGTCTTTGCACTATAACCAAACCAACGACTGAGACTGCAAGACAAACAGAAAACAAGCATGCACTAGCTGCGTGCAAAATGAAGGATCCTTGTGACAGAAGCCAGAATTAAGATACAGGTTTCCACAGATCACCTGAACATTAGCCACAGAAATGATCATTTCTGGTTTGGCTCATGCCCCACTTCACTGCATAGGCAACTTAAGGATTCCAATAAAAAAGAATCAGTGGGTTTCTTAAATGCAAACAAAGCCTTTTAAAAATAATTAAGATTTTATTTAAAGCTAATTTTATTAACTTAAAAAAGGGCAATTTTCAGCACGGGACCATGCTCAAGTCTCACATGCTTCAGCTATACCACTGCTATCGTTAAATCATATGCTCCTCCGCTTGTGCTCATAGTGTTGTAGGTTATTACTCTACACACAAAAAAAACCAACCAAAACTAACTGTAAAAGGAATCACTACACTTTACCAATGAGCTTCCCAAAAAAACAATAACAGAAGTACAATAAATTTAAATCCCAGGCTCTATTCCAAGCTCCGGAGGACGGTACAATGTTAGAAGATCCTTCTGCTTCAAAATTTTCATCCTGTCATCTTAATCAGCAAGTCTACTCTAAAGTATAAGTCCTCAAACAGGCAGCTGTTGAATAATTTACTCAATAACAAAGAACACCATTCTTGCTCACCCCAAAACCTTCCTTTTTGAGATGTGTTACAAGGACATATCCTGGCAGATAAGCAACAGGCACACTTCTACACTAACCTAATTCCTTCCTAATTCCATAGGGAGAAATTTATCTGACATAAACACAGCTGCAATACAGAAAGTACTGCAGTCTACTGGCACCTGTATACATAGCTGACAAGTTTCATCCTTCTACATTCATTTCCATATGAACTCTATCAGCTTCAGAATAGCATTTGAAAGATTTAAATGAATGCACTTAATGCTCGCCTTAGTTCTAAATGCTAAATCCTCTAGAAGACTAACAATCCATCCTGAAAACAAATAATTTGTGTCTACAGGACTTAATCTTTTCCATTACAAAAGGTACTGTTAGCTTTGCAGTTACCATCTGTTGGAGAATTGACCTCTGTTCTAACTTTTGATTTTTCAAGATCTTCTTTGTATTCTTTCTTCAATTGTTTCACAATCTTTTTGCTGTAGCTTGACTTCTTCACTTTAAAAACTTCTTCAGTTTCTTTAAAAGAGAAGTTGGAAAACATTACATTAGATGTGCCAAGAAGTATATTTACCTTTTAAATCTGCTAATTTTGCACCTAGAACTTAGTAAATGCCACTAACAACATAATTTCAGGTGACTTTACATTTGTACTGTTGCAACAAAACCAGTCCCATGCCCTTCCATTTGGACTCATGTCTACTCGTTTTTGCTGTGGTCATTTTCATATGTATTTATCCCACTCACAGCACAGATGCAGAAAATAAGGCAGAACTTGCACAACAGGGTACACACGCAGCCTGCTTTTTTCTAACTGTAGTAACCTTCTTTTTAAAAACCAAACCCAGCTGATTTGATCCTTCACTGTCACCATGCGTTTGGTGACAACATGAAGCCACAACATTTTGGGTCAAGTCTTTTCACAGCCACACATATACACAAATAATGAGCAAGGGAATAGCTGGTTTTGGTTGTACTACCAGTTCAAACGTCTGCAGCACTACAACCTACCAAAAAGGTATGCAGTAAGTTTAAGAACTAAATAGCATAGGGGAAATAATAATTAAAAAATCATTTGAAGTTTAATGCAGGATACCCCCATGTGTTAGGGTGCTTTTAAGTCTAAAGTGTAATTCCATGTTTCCAGTATATCTGTCAAGATTTCAAACCACCACTCTTAAAATCAATGTCCCAATGATTACAGTTCCTTCTAAGAAACTTCAAAACGCATACTAACTCTCCTGCTGACCAAAGGTGTAAGAAAAATATGTTCCTTATTTTATTCACCCCAAACTCCTGGGATGCCACAAACTCTGGAGTTTGAGGAGTGTTTTTTGATAATTTGCAATATGCAATAGCTATTATCCATAATCAGACTGAGTGTGAAGAGACCAATTTGTGAGTATGGTACCTGATGGAACCCAGCAGAATTATTAGCTAAAGCATTGTACAAATACAATTATGCTATTTTTACAAAAGCTTTGGTCCAGAAACTGCTCAGCCCCTTTTTCCACCACTTGAGAAGGATAACACAGTAAAACCTCGTAGGTGGCTCGACGAACCAACTGCAACAAACCACCGGTGACTTCACATGAAGTTTGCTAGGACAAGAGGCAGTTCAACCTGCGAACACCAGCACATCAGATGGAAACAAACTCGGCACCAAGCTGCTAGAAGGACGCCCCCAACCAGCACTGCAGGTTCTGCGGCTGGCGGGGAGGGCTGCACAAGCGCTGGGCCTTGTACCTGCTGCCGCACAAACCCTGGTCAAGCGACACGGGAGCAACAGGCAGGAACCGGCAACACCGAAGCAGGGACAATCTGCCCCACTAAACCGGAATTAAACCCTCGGGTCACCACCCCGATGCTGGGAGCACGCTGGCCCCGCAGCAGCCGGGTCGGGCTTGGGGCCGAAGGCGACAGCCGATGGGGCGCTCCCAGCCCCGCCGCACCGTGTCCTCCAAGGCTCTACCCTTCTCGTGCGCCACCCATCGCCCCCACCCCACACGGGCAACCCCACTGCCTTACAAATGCATAAACAGAGGCCCGCTCTCCTGGGGGGGGGGACAGGCACCGGGCGGGTGCCGGTGCAAGCTCCCCGGGCCCCTTCTAGTCCCAAAAGGCGGGCAGCCTTTCGCCTCACCCTCCTCCTCATCCTGGAAGCTGAGCAGGCTGGCCCGAGGGACCTCTTTGTTCTCCCGCGTCCGCTTCTTCTCCTTGGGACGCCCGGGCCCCGGCAGCCCGTTGCCCTGCTGTTGCTGCGGCGGTGGCGGCGGCGGGGGGGGCAGGAAGGCGGCCGCCGGCAGAGCCCCTAGGCTTGTCCTGTCGCCCCCCGTCAAGCTCAGCCCCAAGCCCAGAGCCGCGCCGTAGCTCGCGGCGCAGGCGAAGGCCGCGGGGCTGCCGGGTAAGGCGAGGGGCACGCAGCCGGCGGGAAGCGGCAGCAGCCCGGACCCCGCCGCCAGCGCCATGGAGGCCTCGCCGGCCCCTTCCTCTATCACCCCGGCCGCCGGCGCCTGAGGCGGCTCCTCGTCGCGCTCCTCATCCTCGTCCTCCGACTCGTTCCGTTTCCGCACGTTCACTCTCCGCGCCTTGCGGAACATCTCGCCAGAGACCGATCCCCCTGCACCGCACCTCCCGCTCCCGCCACCCCGCGCCGCGGCCCAGGCCCGGCTTCCCGAGCATGATAGCCGCCGCAAGGGCGGCCACAGCGCCCCCTACCGTCCACTGCCCGCCGCCTCCCGCCTGCCAATGGCAAGCGGCCTCCTGACCATAGAGAGGTATCGGGGTCGGCGGATAGAGTGTGTACCGCGGGGAGCGTAGAGAGTCTGGCTAGAGCAACCCGGCTGGCCGCCCGTCCCTCCGCCCCCTTCCTTTCTCAGCGGCCGCCATCTTGTGTCGAGGCAGTGGCGGCCGGCGGGGGCGCGCGTCTCGTGGCTGCGGGTGCGCCGCGCCATGGCGGAGGGGGGGGATCGTGGTTTGATGCCTCCCGGTTAAAGCAGAGGGTGTTCCCCGGGCAAGGAGATGCCAAACCTCGGCCTTCCCGTCCCCGCCTGTGTGGGCTGGTTGTCCGCAAGCAGCCTGGGGACGGCGGCGGCCATCCCTCGCCGTATGCTTGGCGGAAGGGGTGTTCGCCTCAGCCGGGTCTCGGTGCTCGGCTCTTGCACGGGTTGTGCGATACGGCCCCTGCGCTTCCTGAGGAGAGCTTGGTTTCTGGCCGGGAGTGGCAAAATAATGTGAGGTGGTCGCTACTGCTGAGTAGTAGCCTCTTTCATGTGTGGGGCTGTTTGAGTTCGGTTCGCCTGTGCTGGGGGCGCCGTCAGAAGTCGGTCGAATCGGTCTCAGTGGCCGCTGTGTTGGCTAGAAGAAAAGGTACGAGCCTGGTGGAAGATGCCAGAAAATTGGTGTAGTTTTAAAGGCCGCCTTCCCGAGTGGAAGTGCTGGGACCTGGAGGGATCCTGGTTTTAGCCTTCCAACCATACCAGGAGGCACAGACTGTCTTGCAGCCCCCTGCCACAGACCCCTCCAGCTGCCTGAGGTTCTGCCTAGGGAAAGATGCCAGGGGCCTGGCTGGTGGGTGTGCAGCATGATCTCCCATAGGAATCAAATCACAAACTGGTTTGGGTTGGAAGGGACCTTAAAGCTCATTTAGTTCCACCCCCCCTGCCACAGGCAGGGACACCTTCCGCCAGAACAGGTTGCTCAAAGCCCCATCCAGGCCAGCCTTGGACATTGCCAGGCATGGGGCAGCCACAGCTTTTCTGAGCAACCTGTGCCAGTGCCTCACCACCCTCACAGGACGGAATTTCTTCCTAATACCTCATCACATTACTTGTGCTGTTCTCAACCTGTTCTGACTTCCAAAGTCACACCAGAATTACTGATAGGAAGGAAAACTGTACATTTACAACTGGTATCTCCATTTTTTTTTCTGATAAAACTCACTTCCTCCTCATTTTCCATTGATTGACATATCCAGTCATTCCCCAGGCTGGGAAACACAGGTTGAACTTCCATACATGGAGAATGAAACCATTATATATATAAATATTAACTGCTATAAATACATAATCAAATGCTGAACAGTGTGGAGTGTATCTTACACTGGGATTTAAAACAGATTCACAAAATCACATAATTGTTTCTGCAGAGTGATGCTTAATGTACAGCTGTACGTAGTTCACATGCAGATAAAAGAAACCTGTGCCAACAGAACTAATAAAATTCACAACTGTAGATCAGGTTGCCCAGAGAAGATGTGGCTGCCTGGCAGAGTTCAAGGCCGGGTTAGACGGGGTTTGGAGCACCTTCTAGTGGAAGGTGTCCCTGACGATGGCAGGGGGGGTGGAATAAGATGATCTTTAAGGGTCCTTCCACCCCAAACCATTCTACAATTCTGTGAGTCTAAGACACTTTTCTGTGCATCACTTGAAGAAATTCTTCAAGCTTCTGATGCAATACTTTTATATGGCAAAGCCATATAAAAGAGGTTCTTGGTATCTGCTGGAGAAGAGCAGGGGAATTGAAAAGATCACTGCAGCATTGGTGTTGTGGTTTTCTGCTGCACATGTAATTGACAGGGGGAGTTTTTCCTGATTCCAGCAAAATCTCTGCAATGCTCAATTGGACACAGGAGTAAAAGGTCTTCTAAGTCAGTTTTACTCACAACAGTACAGTGGCAAAACTAACTGAAACTGTAGTTTGCACTGTGTACAAGCCCATGGAATTATTAATCGTATGATTTCTTCCCAACATTCTCAGTTACTAGTGCGGGTGTGAATTTTGAATAGTAGCAGCAGCCAGACTGCTCTCCGGGTAATGTGGAAGTACTGTGCTATTCAGCACATTTTTTACTAGAGGGCAGCAGAGCCTCAGTGAATCCGCAAAGATCCTTTAGGTTTGGGGAGAGTGTTGACAATATTCAGAAATGAATTAACTTGTGTTTGCCAGCTCTGGTTTTTATTTACAGCAGCATTCTGTGCAGGATTAGTGACTAGCCAGTTTGTGAAGGCAAGGTTAGTGTTCTTGGAGGCAGTTGGAGCATGGGATGCCTGGGGAGACAATATGAATGGTTTGCCTGCGTTTGTATTACATTCCAGGCACGTAATGTGCCCAGAACACCAGCACCCCACTGTCACCAATCTCTGTCAGCCCAGCTCCAGCTCCTGACTGTTCTGTGACCCATGACAAAGTTGTGAGATGTATCACAGAAATATTTGTGATATGGGGAGAAAGCTTGTGGTTTGTTGCCCAGGTGCTGACAAAGGAAGCAAGGCCTTTACAACAGCTGATTTAATAGTTGTCTGGTTGAGTTAAACTGAGTTTGGTACCCAGCCTTCAAACACGCATGTGCTTAATTCTGTTAATTTGCAGTTGCCAGTAGACCCCATTAATTCAGTAGTTACCACATGGTTGAGTGGGAGAGCTCACAGTAATGCAAGGTGTGTGTGTGTATCTAAGTATTCTGGAAGATTAAGTTTTGCTTCCTGGCAAAACTGCTGTGACATTGATTGCAATTACAAAAGAAGTTCCTCTTTAAAGTTGTCAAAGCAAACTCATTGGTTTCTCAAAATCTTGATAGCCTTTCCCCTCAGTACATGTATTTTATCCCAATTTCATCTAATTCTTTGCTGACAATGCGAGACTCTTAGGACTTAGTATTCCGAGGCCTGTATTGTACTATATGGGTGGTTCCTGATATTATTTGTATGTCACAGAGTGCAGATGCTGCAGAAATGGGAAAGGGGCAGACTCTGTGCTATATCAATAGTCCCAGCATATGTTTCCCGCAATGCATCTGAAAGTTGTTTGCTATATATCTGCCAGAAGCCTCGCCTCCTTCATCAGACAAGTCATTGGATGGGATATTTCTGCTTTCTTGTAGAGGAGAACACTGGCAGAGCTTGCCATTATCACAGAAGATGAAGTCAAGCTCCTGGCATTTGGAGAAATTGCAGGTGTCACCGCATACCATGTGCAAGGGACAGGCATTTGCCTGGGAAAAACACTTTTGTGAACATGAAGTCTCACCTGTTGGGTGGCCTCCTGCCCAGTGCTTCCCCCATGGTATGTGTCATGGCTTGGCAGAGAACACAGCTTCCTGGTCATCCTCTAAACATGCCTTTGCTGGGTGCTGAGATTGGAGAGTGTCTGCATAGACCGTCCCTGTTTTCACAAGAGGCTGTGTCACCCAGCCCCAGCAGAGGCTTCCCAGCTCTGACCAAGTGCCAGAGGGCAAGGACACCTCTGCACTCCTAGTTTGAGTAACCTGTAACCACCTTACACACATTGAACCTGCCAACAGTGGGCTGTATCGACAGGGGCATGGCCAGTATGTGGAAGGAAGGGATTATTTCCCTTGTCCCAGCACTTATTAGACTCCATACAGAGTACTGCAGGTAGTTCTGCCCCTCCCAGTGCAAGAAGGATATGGATCAACCAAAGCAGTCCAGTGGAGAGGCACCAAGATGGTCAGTCTTTGGCTGGTGCATGTGACAGTGAGAACAGTGTGAAGGATCTGGGCTTGCTCAGCCTGAAGAAGAGGAGGCTGGGGTTCATCCATGTAAAAAAGTTTCCCCAAGAGGATAGGGGGGCAGTGGACCAGGTTGCCCAATGAGGTTGCACAGGCTCCATCCTTGGGTTTTGGGACCTGATTGTAGAACCCTCTGAGAAGCCTGATCCCAGAGGTGGCTCACCTTGGGGCAGGGGGTTGTACTGGAGACCTCCTGAGCTGCCAGTTAACCCCAGTGACTCTCTGGGAGGCTCAGGTTCCTTTACAACTGGTGGACGTACATGGTTATGTCTTTTTCTGTCTGAGGCGCAACCTTGAAACAAAACTTGTCTGTAGATATCAATTCTTAGCTTACAATGTATAAAAAGAATTTGTACCAATGCTTTCTAAACCAGTCATTTCACATTTTCCTTGTTCTTCAAGAAAGCGTTTACTGAATCAGTCTGAGTCTGTCTTGCTTAAAACACCTCCTTGTAGAGTGCTGTCACAGTCAGAACTGTCCATCCCGTAACAGCTCCTCCTGGCCAAACCAGACAGACTTAAAGAAGTCTTGTCAGTCTCTTAGCAGTCTAACGTGCCTCTGACTACTAAATATGTTCACTAACTCAGTAAATGAATGTTACAACATAGCTCTTGTTATCTGAGGTTGAGGAAACATCAGAGTACAGCAGGCTGGGAAAGTGCTCCATGATACTAGAGACGTTTTCCACACTGTACGACTTCAGCAAAGAATATCCATTGAAAAGAGAGGTATCCAGAAAAGAAATATGTGCAAGCATTTGCCTGTCTTTGTTGTGCATTGCAAGTAAGTTTTCTTTTTCATTGTTGCTGCTGCTGTAGATGGTTACACTCTGCTCTGGAAACATTCCCTTGACCTTTTTTACCCTCAGCTTTCGAAGTCCCCAAATGGCCAAGTATTCTGTTGGGAGAGGAGTGGTGCCACAGAAGGACAGCTTCAAATCCCACACCCTTGTGAAGTTGAGGAGCATCTCCAGCACAGAGGTGTCTGTAAACCAAATGGTGAGATGGCTTTTGTAGGTAGTTTTTTCCATGGTAGAAGGCAGCACTGTTTTGCAATTGCACATCAAGTTTGCCAGGCAGTAGTCGCAGTCACGGATATCCACCGAGCAGCTGCAGTTTCGAATTGTGTTTTCCTTGGTGAAAATTAGTGTATGGTTCTTCTGACTTCTCACAAAACTGCCAGTGATATGTATGCCAAGGAAGCCAGCCAAAATGACAGCCAGCCAAAAGGAGAGAGCAGAGAAGGCTATTGGCTTCATTAGTACTGGTGCCAGGTTGCCAAGTGTCTCCTTTTACTCAGTGATTTATACCACTTGGCTTTACCTACTGAAGAAAAACAATTTCTTTATTATACTGAAGACCACTCAACAGTTAATATTACTTTGCTTTTCGCACTCACTCACTGTGTCATCTGTTCAGAACCATACTGCGGTTTTGCAGGTTGCCCTGCCTTAGAGGGGAAGCAGCTACACTGGTTCAGAAAAATTGTGACTCATGTTTGAGATTCTTCCTTCACTCTTCTTTTGCTCTAAATAGTTTCATCTGCTTATAGGGCAGCTTGGACACCCTCTTCTCTATCCAGGCACCTCCTAAGCCTGCCCAGTGTGAGTGTAAGAGCAGGACTCCTCTTGCTCATTTCTCCTTTCTGCTTTCTCTTTGCTTCCCAACAGCAGATAGAGGTGGCAAATGACCCTGTTCCCCACTTCACCAAATGAGGCAGTCTTAGGGGGACTAAAGACAAGTGTTTTGTTTTACACCTGCATTGCTAAGTAAGGGTTGTGCTAACCTTCCCTTTAAACTGACTGTGGGATATGCTGGGCAAAGGGAAAGAAAGAAAGGGTGGTTAAATTATATAAATTGTAAGATGTTGGAAAGTTTGTCTGATTTGACTGTAATTGTTTTGAAGCACCAAGAGATATTAAAGTCAAATTTTGACCAAAGGTGGCAAGTCCTTGTGAAGGCAGCAGTGAGGGCATGCACTGGGCAGAATTTGGTCCTTAGTGTGTGAAAAAATTGATGCATGTCCAGAATGCATATCTCCTCAGAAACCCTGGTAATACACCTGCAGTTTTGGAGAAACACACCGGATAAACAGGACAATAATAGTATTTAGAATAGAAATTGGTTTTGTCTGTTATTCGATCTTCCATCATTACATAATGGAATCTTCTGCTATAAACTTCATGGTCATTTAAGACACAATTAAAGGAGAGTATCTTCAGGAGCACACTGAAGTTTTCTTAGGCATTAGCACTATCGTATGTATGGTAGTTTACCAGGTATGTGATTTAGATCTTAATGATTTAAGCTCAGTTCCTGCTGAAAATTCAAGTGAGTGTGTCCTTTGACTAATATTAGCTTTAAAAAAACCCACAAAACTGCATCATGACAGAACGGTTTGTGTCCTACTTTCCACATTTATTACTTAGAGAGGGTATAGTCCTCTAGTCTACCTTTTTTCTTTGAAGTCTCCTGTCAGTGAATCTGTATAAGCTGTGATGGTTTGTAAATGACCAGGGCTTTGCCATCCTTGGAATAAGGAAGAAAAAGGAAAGTTACATGCACATGGGAGAAAAATCTGCACATAAGAAATGGTAGACTCTGGGCCAGGCATTGCCACCAGATCCTTTCCAGGAATGAGATCTTTAGCTTGTGATAGGCAGTTACAGCAAAACATCATCTCATTGCTTAACAGCTTCAAAAAAGTAATTAAGTTGTCAAGAGGTAATAGGAAAATGATGGGAGAAAAAAAGATGGTGCTGTTGAGCTACTGCATAAATCACTTGTTTGCTAACAGTTGCCTGTTGTTTGCAGTTCAGATCCCACCATTTCAGAAAAGATACCACAGGGCTGGAGAGAAGAGCAACAAGAATGATGAGATATTGAAGGGCATGCCTTTAGGTAAGGTGGGATTACATAAAGTAGAGGTTTTAAGTGGGACAAGAGGTGATTGAGGCAGGATGTAGTGAGCTATAAAAGCACAAATAATGTGGAGATGATGGGGAAAGATCAGTTTTTCACTGCTTGTCCCAAGAGCAAGACATCCCAAATAAGACTAGTAGGGTCACACCTGACTTCCAGATCCTTACCAAAAGATATTCAGGGTGCAGAAGGTTTTCACCAACTCAAGGCAGGAGTGATTAAGCTCAGTGAGAAGTTCACTGCAATTATCATGTCCACAGGCACCACACCTACATACAGAAGGCCCTGTGCTGAAAATAGTTGGAGGCAAAGAAAGCTAGAGCAGTAAGTATCACTTGTTCTTGTCCTGTTGAAAATCCCTCCTACATGTTTACAGGTGCACATGGAGGTGACTGCTCAACAGATGGATATTTGGTCTGGCAGATTATTGCTGTTCTTTTACAAGACCCATATAATGTAAATATAAATAAAGTGTTTCAAACATGATTTAATTCTGTATGTACTCCCTGAATTTGGTATGTGGTTTTCTTAAGTGAAGGATACAGACATTTTAATGCTTAAATATTTAATCCGTGTTGTGGAACATACCAGAAATACCAGTCCAACTCTTAGCTAATGTTTAACTTCAAAGGTCAGACAGATCCAAGCTGTAGCTGTTCTGGTATCATTACTGCTAGATTAATTTGGCCTCCAATGTCTAAGCATCTAATCATGCATCACAATGAAAATCCTATTACTAAACCTCCACTCTCTGCTTATTTTCTCAGACCTTAACTGTGGCTAACAGTTGTGATGAATCAGAAATTTGTAATATCACCACTCTTACATAACTCAGTGTAATTATTTGGATTTATCTGGTGTGGAGGTAATATTTGCAAGAAGAATCCTAGACAGTGTTAACAATATGAGTCTGAACTAAGAAAAAGATATTTTAATTGAAGACCCAGCACTTCTGCATTCCAAACTCCCACCTGCATCAAAAGGGGTGATACTGCTTTTTCTACATAACATTTGAAGAATTAATAGTCATAAAACATTAGAATAAAATATTTTGATGCTTCTTCATTAGTTTTAACTCCTGATTCGTTTTCTTTCTTTCAGTACCTGAAGAGTAGAGAACCTTTAGTTCTCCATTATCTTGCTGCCAGCCAAAGATAATCCCTTTTCAAGTTTAGCTTAGCTATGCATTAGGGTTCCATCCATAAACCCTAAACAATCCATAAACCATAAACATATCCACCCATCCATAAACCATAAACAAACGAAATTCTAAATATTGGCATTCCAGGAAATGTTATCTCCAGGAATACTTGCTATCTTCTTCTGCTCCCTGCAATGCAGAAACATTCCTATCAACTCAGTTCTTAGTATTTAGGTTTTGGGTGGCTTTGGTGAGTGATATGCAAGCAGTGAAATACATGTTGTAGGTTGTTTCTCCGTGAAGTGTCAAAGTCACCTGCAATGCACTTTTACGTAAGTTGCTGATTATCTACAGAAAAATGTTCATTATATGTCTCTTAATCGAATTACTTTGCTGTCTGCACTGATTGAGTCTTGGAAAAAGGTTGGGTTTAATTTTGGAGAGCGGAGGAGCTGCCTGCAAGGATGAAATGAGCTAAAGTGTAGATAAAACATAACTGCACTAGCTTGATGGTTCTGAGTGGTATCTTTTTGAATGATACCAGAAATCATTGAACTTGTTCATTAACCAGTTGCAGTGAACTGACGTGTAAGTACATTTTGATTAAAACACAAAATGTCTCTATAACCTAAATGTGGTATGCACTATAGGAGTCTTGTGCTATTGCTGAAAGTTTGGTTTAAACTTCCGAGTAAAAGAATCTGCCAGGCTGCAATATGACCTCCAGCAGAAGTAATAGCAGCTTGGGTTAATTAGAAGTGGGAAAAAACCAAGAGGCAAGTAAAGTTAGTATTGCCCCAGAGGTCTTTTCTTATTCCTGCTTTTTCTTCTGCCTGGGTAAGCAGTCACTCAGCTTCACTGAGCAGTGGTAAAATACCACCACTGCATGGGAAGTACAGATAGTTGATGCAGTTTTCCTCCAAACAACTGACCCTATTTCCCCAGTGACTAGATTCCAGTTACAGCATTAAAACACCTCAGAACAGTTTTCCTTATAGATTCCTTTAGAAAAGTTTTTGTTGACGTTGAAGGGAAGCTCTTGCATCACCCCAAATTGGAGGACTTTTTGATATAAACAGCTCTGTTTAGCTGAATACTTGGAGAACAGGGAAGAAAGGTGAGCTCTAAGCACCAAAGCTTACCAGCTCTCTAACACCTAAGTAAGTCTATAGTAAAGCATTTCTAGGAGTACCTGGACATGGTACCTAAACCTCAGAGCACAGACTCAGCAGATAGAGGTGGGTGAGGTGCTGTTAGCAGCAGCAGCCTTGATGGTAGAATGGAGAGGTAGCTGTGGGCAAAGGAGGCAGCTGTAGAGAGAAGGGGGAAAGATGGTGATAAGGGACTGGGTGCAGGAAAGACAAGTGCAGCCCAGAGATGGGATGGAGGAATGGAAGAGGAGGAAGGAGTAGGAAGCCTTTCTCAACAAGTCAGGAAGCTCTTTAGTAGGGGAGGACATATAGAAAAAGTGAACTGAGGTTCTGTGGCAGTTTTTTTGATGACTTTACAAGCATGTCTTAGCAGAAAGTAAAAGAGAGGAACTGCATTTCTCTAGAAGAGCCACCCATTCTGCTTCTGCTTTGGCCCTTGATTTGTGTGGTTGATATCCAGTCCAGTATTTTTTGTTCAGTAATGAGTTGTTCCTTCCATGCGAAAACTGGAGAAAAGCTAGATTGCAGCAGCTGCCTTGAGGGTCCTTCCAGCCTGCGGTATTGGCCTGGGGAGGGGTAAGGCAGCCACTGCTTTGGAGCTGGGGTCTCTGCTATAGGGTGGAGAGAAGAGAAGCTGCATTCTCTGCCTAGCAGCAACCAGAAACCCCAATGATTTTAGGAAATTTTGCTTGCTTCTGGTAGGGATAGCCTGCTTCTGAAAACACATTTTTGAGTGATCTAAATCTAGCAAATCGTTTGTTCATTTCCTTCCTGAGTGGGGGACTTTTCATGCAGAAATCACGCTAGATGTAGGAACCAGGAGAAAATTGTTCCAGTTTGATTGCTTGAGCCATGCATGTTTTTAGATGTGTACCCTCTTTCCAACACTGAAACCCCTGTTTTATTACATATTATCCCCAAAGTTTTCTATCACATGATTCCAGCCATGCTCCTTTTTCTTCACAGGTTTCGATAGCTAAAGAAGATTTCCAAAGCTTGTTCAGTGATAGCGCCATTTCAGGTTTCTGAATTTGCTTTGATCATTCCGGTAATTTTTATTTTTTTCCTGATTACAGATCTGTATATTAAGAAAATTGAAAAAAAACCCCACAATAAAAAGCCTTTGACTGTTGTGTGAGAATGCTACTGTCTCAAGAAAAGTTAATCCTATTCAATGAAAGTCCAAAGCATATATAATTAATTTCTTCACAGGGTGCTTTCTTCCATTCTCTATTCAGAAAAAAACCCAATTAAAACCTGTTATTGATCACTTCTGTTAACATGTGCCTATGTGAAAGAGCTGTATTAAGCAAAGAGGAGCTTAAATCCATAAAATCTTGTGCAGCTTGAGTAATGTACACATAATGAATACCAAAACCACCCAATTTAGATCAAAATAAATTGAAACGCTGGGCAACACCAAAAGCATTTTGAAGAACTACAAAGTCTGCCTCTTTTCCTCTTTGAATGCAGGTATGGGAGGGATGTGTAAAAAAGTAGATTGCATTTCAGAGTGAAGGTGGCAGCAAGGACATAGGTACAGCAGCTTAGCTGGGCTAATACCACTGGGTTGATGCATTACTCGCCTGCCACTCTTTAACCTCAAAAAGAAGGCAGGGGGAGAAGAAGAGTGCAGACAAGCTCCTGTTACTCGAAGAAGTAAAGCATGCCCCAGGCTTACCTTCATTGGTGTGCTCTTTTGGTGATATATAATATTGGTCTAACCTGTAAAATGTTTGTTGAAGAAAGGGCTTTTGAAGACTTCACAGGGCTACCGCTGAGTATCTGCGCTGTGTTCTTATTGTAACTAACTGGAGGTGTTAAGTGGTACTTTCTTCAGCATTTGAAAGAGTAAACTGAAATAACGTCTCTGGTATGCAAACAGGTATGCACATGAGAAAGGATGAGGATGGCTTTTAACATCTGCTGAACTAAACAAGATTACAGGAAAATGTAAAGGGTTGTGTAAAATGGACTCAGTTCCTTCACAGTCTGAGTCTTCCCTGCAGTTATCTGACCAGAAAGCCCTGGGGAGGCTCAGGCCTTGAGGGAAATAGAACGCTAGATTTGACCTTTTTCCTCTGTGGGAGTTTTGGGAGTTTCCTAAGTGGGATGATGGCAGAGAGAGAGGTATTTTGTTTTCAATCTCTGTTTAAACAATTACCAGATTTATTTAGTTACTCCACAGATAAATACAGGGAAAATAACTTGGTGATAAAAACTGATATTCGACAGACTTCTGGGCTGCAGCGTGACCCTTCCTGTTGTCAATAACTTGAAAATTGTACATACATTTGCTTGTGCAGCAAAAGCCTGGGCTGCTGTCATTAGGCTGAGCAGCCAGTGCTGTAGTCATGATGCTGTCAAGAGTAGCAGAATGAATTCCTTCCCAGAAGTGATGAACACACAGAACATCAAAAATGTTCCTGTGTGGATATTTTGGTATTGAGGTGAGCACAGCCTCTGGGACAGAGAGTTTATCTAAAAACGTCTCTGCAGAATGGTCAAGCCCTTCTAGCCCATGCAAAGCTTCTGTCCGTACCAGAGGCAAATGTTACAATAGGGAAGGTTGTGACATGTAACTGCAGGGAGGCAGATTAATAGGAGAAAATAGAAGGAAAAAGTCGAAGTCCTGTCCTCCCAAAGAATTGGGAGTGCTTGTACCTCCCTTTTAATGCTAGATGAAGCTCATCCTTGGCAGGTCACAGCCTGATTATTCCAGATCTTGAGAGAGTAGAAAGGATGCATGTGTAAGGTCTTCATTTTCATGCCCTGCTTCACATGTGCAGCCTGCACTTTTCCTAATAAAGAGCAGGGAACCAAAGTGCATGTCAGGATTTGCTTTGCTGGAACAGGCCTGGAGCTATTCCAGCTTGGAGATGTGCACAGTACATGCTGTCCGGGAAGGCTGACCCACACTGATCTGGGTATTCACCTTTGAATTGCACCAGGACAAGCATTTACGTAAGTGACAAGTGAAAAGAAATAGTATAAAGCTTTACCAGTTTGAGGGAGAGCACTCTTCTGCTCAGCTTTACAAAGCAGCAGCATATCAAACATGCCTTACCCACGCAAGCGCTATAGACAGGATTTGTCATTATATCTGTGTAACTGGGTTGAAACCAGTGGTATAAATCTGATCTAATGAAATGAATGATCAGAATTTTATTTGTAGCAGTGCCATTATGGCAGCATGTCTCCATCCTGCCTGCTAGTACAACCTACGACTACAAGACCCAGTTTTGTATTCAGTGGTTATGAAGTGCTTTAAGAGTCTCAGAGGGAAGGCACTATAGAAAGAACAGTTTCTCCCTGCTGCTATTTATCAGGCAGCTATTCCAGTCTGTTGACTGATATTTCTCTGCACTGCCTTCTGCAGCTTTCTAATAATGGGGCCACTAGTGGCTTGAACTCTTCTCCTGATGCTTTGTGAGAGTCCTGTACCAAAAGGTGTCAGGAATACAAAATCATGCCCTGGCTTTGTGTTAAATAGAAACCCGGGGGTACACAGTTGTATATACATAGTGAAAAGATTTTACTTCTGCTCTAAATGATAGATTAGTGCTTTTTAACAAATTCCTTGTTTGCCTCTTGAATTATAAGGTCTTTTGCCTTCCATTAGGCTCATTTTATTTTTGTAACAGAAGCCTTAGCAAATACAATTTCCTTCAGTACCAGTGCTGACTCTGAATGCAATGAATGTATGCAAGCTACAATTTTATGGGGATTGTGCTTCCTGTGATTTAGAGTCCGAGTACTAAAGAAAGAAAAAGTGCATACACATGTATAAAGTGTGGATTTGTATGCTCATGAATGTACTAGCACAACTCACTACAAGTAAGGCTTGCAGTTTTAAGGTATGCAGAATCAAATCCCTGTTTATTCATCTGTCCTCGGAAAGGGACACCTTCTGGGAAATCAGTTGTCCTAAGGATGGGTAGTCAGCACTGCCTGAAAACTGGAGTTGCCCTTGGTGGCACAAGCTGAGCACTTGAACACACGAGGAGCTAAGATTAGTTTTAAATCCACTTTTTCAAATTCTGAGTTTTTCATGTGAAACCTGCTACTCACTGGAGCAAGGGTGTTGACACTGAGTGAACTTTAGGGAAGAAAGCTGGACTGCAACTTTTTGTTACTATTTCTCTTTCTAACCTGACCTGGACAGAAGTTCAAGTTAAGCATTAGACTAAATTAAAGATCTGCCAAGCCCAAACCATAATGCTTACTTCATGAATGAGAATGGTATAAAATGCATACTTCAACACTTTATTCTCTATTGTTCAAATCCTAAATTAGGAAAAAAATATGTGTGGGGATTAAGCTGCATGATAGAAAGCTGTCATTAAATGTTAATGGTCACTAAGCAGCTGGAGACTGAGACTCTGGAGTAGGACTTCCTGGTGCTGGGATTCTCAGCCCATGTACACTCATTCGCGTAGTGGATGTTGTCGTTGCCATTGCAACTCCAGACATATATAGAGATGGTGTATTTCCTTTGTTTTGTCCTTACTGTGTCACTAGCTTTATTTATAAACTAAATGGCAGAATAAAACACAGGTCTAAACAACAGGTAAATTGAATGTCATAATTAAGCACAGGTCCTAGCTTCTCTTTCCCCAGTCCTCCTATTCAAGTGCTCTTCTCCAGTTTTAACTGAATAAAATGACTCAACTCCTGTCAGCTGGAATAATTCCCACCAACACTCCCGTCACCTTTAAAGATGTGCCTGAAGAGGTATTAGCAAAATGGAACAAAACCATTCCCCTGTTCTTCATGGTTATTATTCATAGAGCTATTAATTATTACCTAAGGCACACAGATACAGCGCATAAACAGTTGCAACATGTGAAAGACAAACTTTGCAGAATCTATTAGTTCACCGTGATTACAAAACAACAAAGCTTAAAAAAAACCAAACCAAACAACCCCAAAACCTGCGGGGACAGAGTTACTGGCAAAGAAATGATTGCGCTGGAAATGACCTTATTCATAATAATGCAAGTTATTAAACGTTCCTCTGTCATTTACCCCCTCCTTTTAGAGCTGAAACAAAGACAGTGACTTACTCTTTCTCCGGATGCCAGTGGATGGGTTTGTCACCGCCCGGCTTCCCGCTTGGCCGAGCTTGCTGAGGCAAGGATGCTCGGCTGTGGCTGGGAGCAGGGTCAGCCTGCGGGGCAGGCGGCAGCGCCGGCTCTCCCACTCGCTGCTGCTCTTTTATGTTTTCACTGGCTGGCAACCTATGCCGTTCCCCTGACTACCGAGAGAGCAGTCCAAGGTCTACCCCTATCGTTAATGCCATCGCAGCAGGATCCCTACCTGTCTGTAACCTCTGCTCCCTTGCCGCCGGGTGTGCTGTCCCAGACAAAAGGCCTCCTGGGAATGCTTAGAGGTGACTGACAGCCTCCCTGCTTGCTCTAGGAGGGGAGCTGGATATATCCAAGCAGAGGGGACTGGTGGTCACAGGGAAGTGACCAGCCTGGCGCGCAGGGAGGGAGATGGGACCTCTAGCGTGCTGTGCTCTCCTCCCAGCACGGCGCTGGCCCTCCCCTTGGGGAGCCCCGTGACCGTCCCCTTGGGACATATTCTGCCCTGCCTGCTTTCCAGCGACTTTGTGTGTAGGTTTAGAACAGCAAAACCCCAGGTCCAGTTGGAAAGCCTGCTCGCCAAACTGGAAGGAGTAACTCGAAACTTTCAGTCACAACTTAGCAGAGGCACAGTGTGGCTCTGAACCACAACTTAAACTCTCTAGATGCTTCTCTATGACCCAGCATGGAAAACAACATCTTTGTAACATGTTTTACAATGCTGTTACCGTAGAAGAGTACCTACTGAAAGCTCCAATATCTATGGTTAGCCTGGTACCAACAAGCCTGAATAACCAGGGGGATTGTTTGTAAGGACACGCCATCATAAGCAGTTTCACAAGGAAATGCAGTAGAAGCATCTTAAAAAGTAAGAATTGCTGTGATTCAAATGAAAAGATATTTGATGCTTTACCAAAAACAGTGCCTGGCCTTTACTTGCCCAAGATCTCTTTGAGAACTACTGGTGCTGTCACCTCAGTAAGGGCATTTGGCCAAAGCCAGGAATTAGAATGTCATTTAGGTTCAGTTCAGATTTGGGCATTTTATCGTCACTGAAACCAATGAAAGTTAGACACTAAAATGGTGCAGTGACTGAAGCCCTACCTACTTATTTATGAGACTTATTGCTTATGCAAATATAAAGGAAAACGTACAACAGATTTTACTATCAAAATTTCAGGCAAGATGGCTGGGTTGTGAACTTGGAATTTGTGACTGCACTTCTTCCTGGAAGAGCTCTGTGTGAGAGATTTCAGCCCACTCTTGCCCCTGTTCAGAACTGAAGGAGCAGTATTTCTCTCTCTGCCCACCAGAAGTTCATTCGGAAGCCTGAATTCACAAGGTGTCCATTCAGCTCCTGAAAGAGAGGTGCTCTTGGGAACTCTGTTTTGTAAGGAATGCGTGGGCTGTGCATCAGGCAAACGTGAGAAGCACATAAGATCTGTTTGCTAGAGTACTTCTCTGTTGCTAATGTTACACAATAAGAGATACTTTGGCTTACTTGTATCATGCATAAATTAGTGATGAATGTGTCTCTATATACACTAAGCAGAAAGCCTGTTTATTTCAAGATAAACTCTACTTTAGGCCTTCTTGGATGCATCTATTAGGGGATGACCATCATCCCCTCTTCGCTTCAAACCATCCTTAGCTTTATGTTTTCCTAACGTGTCTTTATTTCTGGTAATTTCAGTTTTTCTTTTTGTCTGTTGGGTGATGTCAAGTAATTTAAGAGAGGGTCTGGCTGGCAGCCAGCTCAGTAGCCCAGCTGTGGAAACTGCATGAACCTGGGTTCAACACCTCTATGCGCCTCCACTCCAAGGAGCTGTTACCAGCAGGTTCAGAGCAACTCTGAATGAACATCCTCAAAAACAAGCATTGTCATTCAACAGTCTAAAACATAAGAAAAGGGTAAACCAATATCACATCTTCCTTAACCAGACTGTAATCTTTTCTTGCAAAATATTATCTGGCACATGCAATACAGAAGAAAATGTTAGGTTTTAAGGCTGGCTCATCTTTCCTTTGTGCAGGGCTGAGGTCCCTCTGGGTGACAGCCCTGCCCTTGAGCATGCCAACTCATCCCCTCAGTTTGGTTTGTTTGATATTGAACTATTCAGCCCAGTCTTTGAGCTCAGCACACTGCCTCGGGTTGCTGTATAGCTTCAGCTCTGGAAATGTTAATTGTCAAACTCAAGCATTTGGACAACACTGGCAGCTTCAGCTCTATGCTAAACATGCTGACAATTCCTATGAAGTGAGATTTCAGTACCTGGCTGTAGCTACACAGGACAGGCGGCTTTCAAACTTTGCAGTTTTCCTAAAAGACCCTTTCCCCAACTGCTTATCTAGCAGGGGGAGAGGGAGGTGGAGAGATGCTGTCTGTAGCTCTGGCCGGTGCAAGCCTGCCATCCTGTGGCACTCAGCCTGCCCGTGGGCACAAGCCGGGTCTCCAACACCTACTAGTACCAGTTATTAATAAATGAACTGGAGTAACACCTTCTGGGCCCAACTAACATCATACTGCTATACATCCTGCAGCACAAACCGAGAGGAGGCCCCTGACTTGAAGGGTCCAGAAAGAAACAGGGAGCCAGGAGCAGAGCTCCTGAAGTCATGCATAGGGTGGAGGGGAAACCAGTGGGCTCTGTCATTAAAATGATTGCGCCTTTTCCTTCCTGTCTGCCTGGAGTATAATCCTTGCTGACAAACCTTTCCTGGTCACACGAGTGAAAAGTCTCACTATTCCAACTGAGTCTCTGAACTATGTGAAAGCTACAAATCCCCAACCGGAGAAGAGTACACTGTTTCGGTTGTAGCTTCCTGCTCACAGAGGCTGCCCACAGTGCTGTGCTCTAGCTGTGGGTGAGTTAGGTGACTCTCCTGGACACATTAATCACTGAAACCCAGGAAGGCAGAGCTTGAAGAGGTCTGAAACCTTGTATAGTCCATTCCCTAAGCTGGAAGATTCTCCCTAAGCAACTTCAGACCATCTTTTAAAATCTTCCCTGAAAAAGATCCCAATGCCTTCCCTTTTAACTCATTTCAGTATTTAATCAAATTTAGCATAAGAAAATATTCCTGAGTATGTAACATGCAAATAAAGTTAATTGGTTTTCCTCTCACTCTCAGTGGACCACATATTTTAAAAATATATTCTTAAATGGACATTTTGAGTCTTCCTTTTATAGAACAAACAGCTCTGTCACCTCTGCTCCTAAGCCAAGTTTCTGGTTTGACTTTGCCGAGATGATGGCTGAAATCTGGCCCACTCTTTAGCCTTCCTTAAGCCTTTTCCTTCTGACTCACTAGTCAGAAGTCAGGGTACTGCAGCAGCAGTGTGCCCTCTTTTTCTACCTGTGGTAGCTCTCTGCTCAGCCAAATTGCTACCACAAGCAATCATCAATCCCTGCAGTACCATATTCCATTAGCTGGAAATTTCTTCTTTTCTTAATTGGTAAATTACTTCCCTGAAGATCAGACTCTGCAGTATGCTAGGCAGTCCCATCCCTGTCATTTCAGCTCTCACCACACTGCAGGATCTCTGACAGGTTCAGAGCCAGGCTGAGGGATGGATATGAGCCTTGCCTGGGTTCAGCTCTGTTTCAGGGACTCAGAAGTGAGCCAAGTGGCTTTTGTCCAGCACTGCTTCTGCTTATGTCCACATGTCTCAGTTTGTCATTTTGGGGAATGGTAACATGTTCCCATCTGTGTATAAAGTGGACAGCCACAAAAGCACGTGCATAAGATGATTGTTACCTTTTGCCATTTGTCTTTAAAGGAAAATAAATACACCTGTTAGCTCTTCTATATATGTGCATATGTGCACATATATATAGGTTCTTGAATCAGGAAATTATTCTGAGTTTCAGTGCTACTTCAGGAAGAATGTGAAGGTTGGAGATTGGGGTGTTTTTTTCCCTTGTTCTGGGCATTATTCTCCTGTAAATGTGAAGAGAAACCCTATAATGCATCAGAAATTCTACGGCCTCTGGTGAGTAAGAATAAGCAGCTTTGTGGCAAGAGGCTAAGGAGTAGACAATTTTTATGGAACAGAGTGTACATGCCACAGTGTGGCGTAGTATAATATCCCATATGCTGACATAAAGTAAGAATAAACACGTTATATATACATACATGTTACAGCAGTGTTAAAACCATGTGAATTGAATGATGATTGAGCGTGATAAATTGATTCTTGCTTCTGAATTTCCTAGGGTTAGCTGTTAGGGTTGGTAGTCACTGTTCAGTATCATCCATAAAGTGAAGTGGATGTTTTGTCCTGTTGTCAAGGGATAGCATTTCTAAACAAACACCAAAGAACCTCACTTCCACACTTGGCAGCAATTAGTGCTCATCTGAGCCTACAGGTCAAGAACTGTGTACACATAAGTGAGATTATCTCTCCATCTAAAGCTTGAGAAACCTGATGGAAAACAAGGAAAGAAGCTGGCTGTACTGATCACCAGATGATTTCAGAGGATGCAACTCTGGTTACATTCCTTCTTCTCAGAAGGAAACAAAAATAATGTGCCTAGCCCAAAATGTGGAGCCCACCTGACACAGTATTTCTTCTTGAGCATAGCTGTGTCTGCTCCCACTGCTCTATGTACAGAACAAGCCATTTTATGGCACAATAAGATCTCAACAAAAATAAATCTGTTCCTGTTAAAAGCACTTGCTTTGAAGACCTAATACTGACTTCATCCAGTCCAGCAGGTGATTTTGAGGAGTATAATCCTGTACTTAACTGTATTTTCTCATTGCATGCCATAGAAAAATATCAATTATTTTAATGTTATTTGAAAAAAGCTGAGCAGCGTGGGCCTCAGCCGTGATGAGCAGGCATTATTCTGATGCGCTAATATGGGGTATGTAGGCCTGGGCTTACCTTACACAGAGTGACTGCAATATTGTTTGGTTTAGGAGCTATACATCATGACTTTCTTGTTGGCCTGGAGTTAGTCATGTCCAACAATATCTAGGGGAACTGTGCCGTCAGTTATGGACGTGATTTTTGCTGTGGAGACAGTCATCTGCTAACAGCTAAAACTTCTGGCTGATTTCATGAGCGGTACCATTCAGGTGCTTGGATGTTATGCCTAGATTTCAGCTGGCATGTGTCTCTACTGATCACAGCTTTGTGTCTGGTTGAAGATTCCTAGTAAAGCTCAGCTTTCCCCATCTCCCCCCAAATGCAGCATTGAATGCATTTCCCCCTGAATACATCTTAGAGATCATTAAGAAGATAAGGCTTGTGGTGTTCAGTGATGTGGCAGGCCAACTGTGCCATTTCTCCATGTCCTTTGACGTGGTTGAGGTACAGGCTGAATTTCCCATCCCACCAACTTCTCCTTTTCATTCCTCTTCCTCTGGTGCACCAGCTACCCCCTTAGGCAGCCTCTGAGTCAATTCTACAGCAATAAAAATGGCAAATAACAAACCACATCTCGTAATCCACAGCCTGTTTGTTCTCTAGGGAAGCACACTGCCAGCTTATCTTCACTGTCTAGAAGCACTGACAGGGGAGGGGAAGCTCCCGTGTTGCAGGCCCATCTTTGCCATCCTCCACAGGCTGCAGAGGGGTTGCACAGCCACTGTGCCAGGCTGTGCTGGGGGACATGAGCTGGGAGGAGGGTGACATAGGGCAGAAGGTATGCTGCCAAATTCCAGCTTGGGGCTCGCTTTTGTTTCGCTGTCTCAAAGTGAGGGCAGTGGGAGCTTGTCCCTCTCTGTAAAATGCTGCCTAGTCATAGAATCATACCATCACAGACTGGCTTGTGCTGTAAGGGATCATAAAGCTCATCCAGTTCCATGTCCCTGCCATGGTACCTTCCACCAGACAGGGTTGCTCAAAGCTCCCTCCAACCTGGCCTTGAACACTGCCAGGGATGGGGCAGCCACAGCTTCTCAGGGTAACCCATGACAGTGCCTCACCACCCTCACAGTGAAGAATTTGTTTCTTGTATTTAATCTAAAATCGTATGTGGGGTTTGAAAAAGCTGCTAGTGGCAGACATTGGGAAGATCTGAGCACAAATTAAGGAATTAATGTCAGTAGAGGGATTTCCAGTGCTGTAGGAGGGATTTATCTTTTATGTAAAGAAAACACAGATGTGAAAGCAAAGCTGAGCGGGAGGGGGAAAGCAATCAAAAAGTTCAGCTTGCCAAAAGAAGCCAGGCTGCTGTTGTCAGAGGGAACGACTGTGTTTGTGCCTGTGTGCGACTGTGTTTGTGTCTGTGTGCCTGTGTGTCTGTGTCTGTGTGTCTGGGTGTCAGTCTCTGTGTCTGTGTGTCTCTGTGTCTTTGTGTGTGTGTGTCTGTGTGTGTCTGTGTCTGTCTCTCTGTGTCTCTGTGTCTGTCACTCTGCATTTGTCTGTGTGCCTCTGTGTCTTTGTGTGTGTATTTGTGTACTTGTCTCTGTATGTCTGTGTCTGTCTCTCTGTGTCTGTCTGTGTGTCTGTCTTTGCGTGTGTATGTATTTGTGTCTGTGTCTGTGTCTGCATCTGTGTGTCTGTGCCTTTGTGTGTGTGTCTGTGTCTGTCTGTGTGTCTGTGTGTCTGTATCTGTGTGTCTCTATCTGTGTGTCTGTGTCTGTGTGTGCTGTGTGTCTGTGTGTCTGCATCTGTGTGCCTGTGACTGTGTGTCTGTGTCTGTGACTGTGTGTCTGTGTGTCTGTGACTGTGTGTCTGTGTCTGTGACTGTGTGTCTGTGTGTCTGTGACTGTGTGTCTGTGTCTGTGTGTCTCTGTGTCTGTGTCCGTGTCTGTGTCTGTGTCCATGTGTCTGTGTGTCCATGTCTGTGTCCGTGCCTGTGTCTCTGTGTGTCTCTGTGCCTGTGTGTCTGTGTCTGCGTGTGTGTCTGGATGCTGTCTGTGCGGTGAGGTGCCGGTCGGCAGCCACCTGGAGGCGCTGTTGCCTTTCCTGCCGGCAGCAGCCGCTTGGCACTGCGGACCCTCAGCACCCTCCCGCACTTGCCGACAGGGGGCGCCGGCAGCCCCGCTCCCGCGGAGGGCGCGCGCCGCCTGGCGTCTTGGCGGGGCTAGGGTACAGCGGCAGCGGGGTCCTTCGTGCCGCTGCCCCGGGGCTGCGGCGGGAGTGGGACCAAGCTGCGGTGATAATGACCTGTCCCCCCCATACCTCCTCCAGGGAGAGGAGCTCCCCCTGTCCAGTATTGTTCTGGCTGGGTTATAGATTTCATCTCTCCAACTTCATGAGTCATTGGAGGCAGTGCGCCTTGGGCAGCGGCGTTGCTGGACCATTCGCAGTGCAGAAACCCCGCAGGCTGTGGAGAGTGTGACTTCGAGGCATGCCTGCCCCAAGCCGTGCGACCCAGCAGCTCCCATGCCGGAGGGAGAGAGAGCTCCAGCAGCAGCACAGATCCAGCAGCGCTGCCCTCCTCCCGCCCAGCCCTGGACCAGGGGACCCATAGATGGCTGGTAGAAACCAGAGGTAGCTGGAGCCCTCCTCGGCCCGGCTGTACCTGGGGTTTCCGTTCAGCCCCTGCTGCTGTCCTCAGGCAGCTCCAGTTCCTGCTGCAGGCGGCTCCGTGACCCATCTGTCTGTCATCACAAACTGGGAGGCACTGGAGGGGCCTCTGTCAATGAGAACGGCTGCTCGAGGAGCCCAGGGCGACTGCTGGCCTCCGGCGGGCCAGATCCCTGCCAGAGCCTCGCTGCGCACGGAGGAAGAGTGATAGGGCACAGAGGTAATCGCTGCTGATGCACTCCTGGGAGCTTTGGGCACAAGCTACTGAGCCACTGGTGTCTGTAGCTGTCCCAGCTCTGGCAGGGGTGCCTTGCCTGGGATTAGATGCGTCTATTTTGAGCTAAGTGCTGCCAGGGGTTCCTGAGCAATACCTGTCTCCATGTGCCCAGCTGCTATTCCCACAGCTGGGGGCAGAGTGGATGGTGGAACCTTGGTACCCTGTTTCAAACCACTCAGGTGTGCATCATGTTGACTACTGGGCTTCACTGTTGATCATTTATCTTTTCCTTCCTTGTTTTTCCCAAGAAACAGAGAGGAGCTTACATACTAGGTCTGGGCAAGGGTGATTTTTATGGGAGAATAAGGACGGAATCCTGTTACCTGTCTCTTTGCCGGAGCCTTTGGAATTGCTGTCCTAAGACTCTGGTTCAGGGAAGATGCTGGCTTGGTTTGCATGCTTGAAAGTAACATGGAATGTAAATAAAAGCTGGATTTGCATTAAAGAGGCAGTGGAAAGGTCTTATCTTTTGGTGAGGAAAACAAAGAAGAAAGTGCTTAAGACTCAGTAGTTTCAGTGGGAGTTAAGAAGTTGGCTTAAGCAAAAGCAAGATATTCTTGACTGCATTTTGATCATATGCTCATGGGAAAATTCATGGCCCCTCAGAGACAGGGATGGTAGGAGAAAGCAAATAGTTTTCATTCCCATTAAAATCCCTTACAAAAAAATCTGATCAAAACCAGGCTTAAAGACAAAACTGTGTCACTCTTACATATATTTGCCTGACATTTTTTTAAGACTGACTCTGCTCATCCTTTCTTAATTTTCCTAAAGTGCTCTAAATTCATCTCTAGAGTAATAAATCTCATTAATGCTGATCTGAGTTTCCTTTTAGTACATTTCTGTGTTTGAAGTGGAACACTGGGAACAATTGTATCTTTACTGATAATCACTGTCTAATCATTGTTAAATGTTGATGCAGTACACTTGCACTGAGTATCATGCAGGACTTCTGTAACGTGTCCTTCCCTTTGAGTCACACCTTTATCTCATTACCCAAGGTACAAGTGGCACATTTATTTCTTGCTAGAAGTGCCTCTTGTTTCCTATGTAAAAATGTCCCTGTTTAGGATCCTCTGGATTAATTGCTTTTCCCCTTTTCCCACATTCACTGACCATCACAAAACAAGGCACCATCCTGTGAAAAGGATAGCTCCTTACACAAAATAAAGGAAAGAGGCCTTACAGTAGAGCCTTTAATACCCCAGGCCTAGAGAAAAATTTGTTCAGACATCATTCGGGGCTCTGTATCAGATCAGGCGAGTGAGGATGAATGAATTCATTATCAGCAATCTTCCACTTAATCCTTATCCGTTTACAGAAAGCAAAAGGGCTTTCGTTAACTTTGTGTAATCAGGCTTTGAAAGATCAGGCAGTGGAAAGAGGTGCGAAACACTCAGTGAAGCAGAGCCTCTGGCAATCATCATCTCTTCTGATCTCTGTCTGTTCCTACAACATACCCATATCCATATCCGTTCTGCTCCACATCCAGCAGGGAACTGGAGGCAAAGGCTTGAAGCTTGTTCTTAGTTTGAGTGTCATTTTTACTGGATGTGCCCATTTTAATACTTAGAGTAACAGGCTCGGGTCTATTACTGTTTATTGGATCCCAGTTGTGCTTCCAGCACTAATACCTAGCTAAATAACAATTTCGATCAGCAGGCTAGCTTTCGCCCCAGCACTCCTAATAACCCTCCTGCCTACCAGGCTTCTGATATAAATCCACCCAGGACAAAAAATAAGGTGCTCAAATACAGACTGAGGATGTGAAAACTAATGTGTTTTGTAGGGCAGGTGGATCTTCACAGAGCGGGAAGCTTCCTAGCTAAAGAGACATCACCTCTGCGCTTTACCTTGGGAAATCAGAGGGCAACTGGAGAACAATTTGTTTTACGGAATTAAGAAACCACAGTAAATGAAGACTAACATTTAAAAAACATGGGGTTTTATTCACGTAGTCTGTTGAGAGTAAAATCACTAAAAAGTCCTGAAAAACATGTCAAGACTAAGCATGATACCTTATTACAATTGCAGGAATCAAGTGTAGAGACTCCTAATGCTGTTGCTACTCGAATGTTTTATCAATTCTTTGAACTTTATACAGCCTCCATCAGCTCAGTTTTTAATATGAAAACAACTTTTCGATTCCATTCCTTCAGATAAGTTTTATGTTTTATTGAAGTTTTTTTCTTTCTAGGATGAAATCTTATATTTTCCCTATTTACTAGGCATGGATGGATCACAATGCAGTAGGAAGAATTGTCTCAAAACCAGTAAATACTGGGGATTGGGAAAGAAGTGTAGGATGGTGTTCACATTTGTTATTTCTTTCAAACTATTTCCTAGGAAGTATATACATAGCTATATTCATAGAAATCTCTTTAAGTTGGTTTATATTATCATAGATTATCATCTTTTGAGAGGCAACAGCCCCTTACATTTTTACTTAGCAAGTTCCGTTTAAAGATGACTCCTTTAGCTTTAGTTTACTGTCCTGATAGTTATTTTGCTATGAGGTGGTATAATGCCCCTAAGCATGTCCAAATTATTTCTCTGAAATCATAGAAATCTATTTAACTTCATACTGTGAAGTCTGCAGAGTTTTGGGATTCTTATGGTTTGAGACCATCATTGACCACATGTTCATTGTCTTACCCTTTTATGGTTGAATCGTCCGGAGTGTCTGCCATGCTAACCTCCCCTGGGGACTTGGCACTTTGATTTCCCCTCACCAGCACTTTTGGTGTCTCCAGAAAAATGATGCCTGGACAATGGGGCGCCAAAGGAGAGATTTCACAGGGATGTTGGGAGCGTTACAGAGAGAAGAGCCTAGTGAATAGGGTCCATCATCACAAAGAAATAGCTACTTTTCTCTTAGGGTGAAGCGTGTCTCATGATCTAAAGGCTAGTGAGGCATCCTGGGTGTTACAGGAGCTCAAGGACAGTGAAGTTAGAGAGAGAAAGGGGAGACAAATAAGTATTTGAGGGACCTGCAGACAATGTTGACCCTCTGCAGACAGCAGGTACAAATGACCATCAAGTGAGCCCTTTCTTTTGCAACAAAGGCACTGTCTGCCTGACAGCAGTTGTGTCCTTGGTGAGGTAGATCAGGGTGGAGTTGAAGGAGTCAGTGTGATTGAGTTGCCGTATATTGACAACATAGGAAGAAGGAGAACAGGAATACTGTGGTCCAGGGTTTATCTGATACAATTAAATTGGCCAACATGCAAGTGTAAGGACAGCCTGGTTTGGCATGCTGCAAATATAAATAGGATTGCTTGAATCAAGTGCATAAAACTTGTCTTTCAGACATACCTTGTCAGCACATGTTACTGGCAGACTTGGGCAGGCTGGCTGTGGTGAATCACATCCCATCCCCAACCCAAAACTCATTCAGCATGTAGGAAGCTTGCGTGCCTAGCTGAGCAGTGGGAATTTTATGTCAGGACCCAGGCATCTAAGGGTTTGGTGTTGAGTTGATGGATGTCATACCCCTGAAGGATTTGGTCTCTGGCATCTAGATGGGTAATGTTTCTTCATTCCATGTGCTAGAAATAGTTAATGCTTAGCTTGAGAACTGAGATTACAAGCCATACTTGTGGCCGGAAGCTGAACTGTACAATATTTTTATATGGCTTTGGACTAAGGCTCAATAACTCTTCAAGATGTATACCAATAGATGCAGCTTTTAATAGAACTTCTGCTCTCAAAAGAACTTGTTTTACCAGTGTTTTACCCAGTTTCTTGCAAGTGTTAAAGTCACAGGATTAAATCCTGCTTCACTTGAATTGGTGAGGACTAAACCCACAAAGAGATTTAAAGCCAGTTCAATAATAGACCATAAGGTATATCAGGACACAGAAGAGTGTGCTGGTGCTTCCAATGAGTCATGTAATTGATAGTTACCATGAAGCTCAACAATTATCTAAAATGCTACCCTGAAAAATGAACATTTGGAATGGTGCCAGATTGCCAACTCTAATGTTTATGATGAGACAACGCAGGCGATGCTTTCTTTTAGAAAGTGGGTACAATGAGAAACAAATGACAAAAGCATTTGATTTTATGTGTGTGGTCTTCATCAAATTAGCAAAAAATCCTCAGAGGGCAGGATGAGAGTTTGCAGGCATCACTAAAGAAATTTACTTTTAAAGGGACCTTGAAAGAGGGCAGTATGAATAGCTGGGAGAAAAAGTCTGATTGGATGGTACACAGGCAAATTAGAGGAGTTATTACTTGTTTTTGTTTCATCTTTGGTAACCAGTCCTAAGACAGTGTCATTTCCTGGAAAGACTTGCTACTGCGAAAACAAGATCTGCTTAAGAGAGTCCTAAGTACACCATCCCAAAGTGGAGTCCCCACACATCCCTGTTTATACGTGGAAATCTGGGCCAGCACTAAGGCAGTGCTTTTATAGAGGTTTATTTGGTTGTTTTCTTGGTTTATTTTGGGTTTGAGTTTAATCTTTTTTGTCTTATTTGGATTAGTATATGCTATTGTTCAAACTTTTCTTCTTTTCCTGAGGTAGGAGTAACCTGACACTGAGGCTGGGTAGAGTTTTTTGCATAAATGAAGAAGATAAATACAGATGGACAAATGAAAAATATATGCTAACAGGTGTTCTCTGTACAATGTGCTGCTCAGTGTTTTACACTTAGCCAACTATACGCATGCTAGGACTTTTCTTTTCCAAAACTGAGCCTAATTAGTACACTTATTTTACATGCAGCAGGCATTTGAAGAAATATCTAATGAACATGTCATCAGCTCTGGTGCTGTAAATACAAATGAAAGGTCACAAGCAGAACAGCTTCTGCTTGTGAAGTCTCCGGATATAAAATGTGGCTCCCAGACTGATGATCACACTGATCTTTTATTTACTCTTTTGGATAGTAAATGCCTGCCCAAACCAGCAGCAGCCAGTCAGAGCTAGCCACTCTTCAGGTGAAGTGTCAACCTCACCACTCAAATACAATAAAAATGAAATCAAGAATTTTATTTTTTCCACAGTCTCCAATGAAAAACTCTTTTTGAAGAAACATAGCTCTCCAGAAAAATGATGATAGAGAAGAGGATGATTTGTCCAGTTTCATATATGGAAAATTGCAATGTTATACCCTTTTGTCATCTAATTATGAGAAATAAAGCTTCCCCCTCTTTCAGTTTTACATTTGCATTTATAATAGCATGTTGCCATGGCGAAATCTTATAATCCTTGACTTCTTTGATGGAAATACATTCTTATAGGAATATTAGGAAAAAAAGACCAACCAAAACTCGCGGCATCCAGGTTTCTCTGCTCTCCTGGCTGGAGTCCTCCCTGCTGATAAGCAGCTTTGCGGGCAGTGATGGAGCTGGCAGTGCTTGTCTGGAGGCAGAGTCTGCCCAGGGCTGTTTCATCTCGGTAACACTCAGGGAGTGTGTCCCGTGCGGAGCACGAGGAGGTGGCGTGTCCTCACCAGGGGGACAAAAGAAGGCTGGATGTGTCAAATGGAATCAAGCCACAAAAAGCTGGAGAAGCTGCCTATTGTCCCCAGCTCGTGCTATTAAATGTGGGATTAAAGAGGAAACAGCCCCCCGGCTCATTGGGCCCATTCAAGAGCAGCTTGTTCCAAAATTTTTTGACAAGGGTGGCTTCTATTCAGAGCCCCAGCTGATATCACCAGCAGCACAAAGGGGCTTTCGGGGGTTAATTAAAACCAGGTAATAGAAAGAATTGAGTACTGACACTTCACAAATGACACCGTGGATCCAAAGCAAGAGAAAAGACATATGGTAGGAAGAGGAACCTCCCTGCTGCCACCAGCTCTCTTATATTCAGACGGTGATTGACACTTGATTATTTTTTGGGCTAAAATGAACATTAGCAGTTAGTTCCCATTCTTCTGCTGTGAAACGTGAGCAGGATTGGTTCACAGCCAGCATTACAGGGATCAGCAGCCCATACCAGCCTCAGAGCATTCTAGATGGTTCCCCCAAATACTCCTGTATGAATCATGCTGCACCTCCCTCACACTCATCTTCAGGTCATAAAATGCTCTCCATTGTTTCTTCCTTTGTCACTCTGGTGTGAAAGCATGCAAGTTGTAAAAGTAATGATGTGCTGGTTTCTGAATGCTGTGCTTGGAGCATACTCAGGGCCCTGAGGTATTTGCCACAGACCTGTGTGACAGCCATGGTGCTGGGGCAGAGCAACAATTCTTCACAGTGCTTGCAGTAACTGCTGTTGGGGTATATAAATGTGATAAAAAATATCTAGCTCTAGAACTTCCCAAAACAGAGTGGATGAAAAGAAGAAAATGCACAATTTGGACATCCACTAAATGTCATAAGCTTATGCCAGGCTTACCCAGTTGTGAACTTTGTAGTAAAAACAGAAGTGTTCATATATATGTGTGTGTGTGCATGTGTATATATATATATATATATATATTTATAAAACAGGAGATTGTGGATGTGCATTACTTAGGCATTTCTTTTATTAAATTTACTTCTCTTTCATTTTCTAAACCCAAAGTACCTAAAACCAAGACAAAACACTTCTATCTAGACCAAAGCAAAAGGTTTAACTTTGAGGTTCAGTTTCTTTTTCTCTACTTTTTTTTAATACTTATTTTTGTGGAAATCTCTTTTTTTGATCCTGTACAAGGACCGGAGCTGTAGCTTGCACTAAATCAGCAGCCCCAAGCTTTTCTGATAATGCCACTATTTACAGAGAGAGTGCTTTTTGTGATTTAACTGCTGAAAGACATTGTATTTCAAGTGTGGTCTCAGCTCCTAAATTCAGAAGTGCTGTGCTAACTAGACATGAATATTACAGCCTGGAGAGAGGGGTCTATTCTAGAGATATTGGCAGATGGACAATTTGCTGTAAATCAACCTGGGCTGCTAACGTGCAATACAACAGCTACTTCATGCAATTTGTTTGCAAGTGGGCTATTACTCAGCAGTAAATGTGAAACAAATGTCCCCTCTTGGAGGGAGCAGAAAGCTTCCTTCTTTCTCCCATGGGTTACCAGGGAGCATGGCTGCAAGCAGTTAATGTGAAAATGTGGGGACAGAAATGGTCTTAACTCCAGTGGTACCACAGGCAGGATGAAGTTGACTTTGGTGGATTGGGGTGCACAAAGTGTACCCCACACATCAAGGATGCTGTGTGTTGCATCTAACCCTTGCACATCTCTGTGTCTTCCCTGCTCCTCAGAATGAGTTTGCTGGCATTTCCCTGTTTCACAGGTGCATTGTAAGGATGAATCAATTCATGCCTGGAAACCATTCCAATGTTAGAGCTGTGGGGGATGCTGGAGGAAAGAGATGGGCATATTATTGCCAAATAACCTTCTTTTCATGTGCTTTATTTCATAAGTTTTGGTAAATTTTAATTGAATCTTAAATGTAGATCTTAACTAATACTGATCTGCCCTTTGCAAAAATGGTAGGGAGCAAATGTTGCGCAGTCCTGAAGGCAGAAACCTGTCATGGAAGTCTGCCTGCTGTTGATCACACACACCAAACAGAAACTGAAGTACCTTGGCAGTCTGGGCAGCAAACTGCTCTTAGGCTGAGGTGAAGGCTTTCTTTTTGCCCTGGAGGGAACACCCTAGTCAGTCTCTGGGTCTTTTTCCTACCTTAGATACCTCTTTTGGTCACTCTTATTCCTCTTTTAGAAGAGGCTGTACTGCAGAGACCCAAATATTACAAGCATCCTGTTTGTCTCCTCTCCCACACTTGCCTTCTCCATCCTTCTAGAATAGCAGAAGGAAAGGAAATACTACAAACCCAAGATGAAGATGAGTCAAGTGCAGATCTCAGTCAGGTCTCATGTCCCCAGAATGTTTCACCCCTACAAGCAAGTAAAGTTTTAATGAGTCTTTGCATAAAAAGACAAATTGTTCTGATATTATAATCTCTTATTGCTTAGTGCATGCCTTCAGAGCACCGGGTGTTTGAAGTAGAAGGCTGTTTTTTGCCAGGAAACAGCTGATGAGGGATTACTTACCTCACACAGGGATTTTTATTCTCAGGAGTGTAAATTGGGCACATCCAGCAAGGCATATTTGTCAGAGGTGCTGCAAAACAAGGCACATGCTATGAGGATACTGGCTCTGGAGCAATCACCTTGGGACTTCTATGGTTAAGCAGTGATCAATTCCTGACCTCTTAACGCTCTGGCCTCCACATAATATTGCTAATAATAAAGTGGAAGCTAACTAGAGAACTCAAAATATAGTTAAATACATAGAGCTATATGTTAAATACATGTGATTTAGAACTACTGTCAGATCCTGCTTGATACGCACTGCTGTTATTTACTCGTACAGACTGGATAAGGGAGACCTGAAAGGACAGCTGAGAGACATCAATTCGTATATATCCAGGTGTGCAGTAGTAGCAACTCTATCAAGATCTTAAAAAAATAAAGATCTTTCCTCTGCTCTCTGAAAGCCTCGGAAATAAAGCTGATTTTTCTTATGGCTGAACAAATATGCACCAAGGTGTTGCAGGCCCGTTTTGGGGCTGGAGTTCCACTGGCGGAAGAAACATTTTTCTGGAGAACACTGTGCTGCTCTAGTTTGATGTATTTTTCTGGTGCCAGGAGAAACTGTGTTGCAGTGAGGTTTATTGTGAACACTACTGCCAGGCTGAGAGAACAGGAGGTTGAACGTCATACTGAAAAGCAGAGATCTAGAGCTAACATTGCTTTGGCCCAGCACATATAACTGCAGTGGGGATCCTAAGAGAGCTGAGCATGATTGCTTATGAGGAACTCCAGTTCTTGACTTCTATAAAATTAATCTCTAAACTGATGCCTCTTTTTGCAGAATTCAGTCCCAACACAAGGACAATTTTCAATACATAAATACATATAAACTGGCGTGCAGCATTTGCACAGGATGCGCACATTGCTCTACATCCTCTCCTGCAATTGGTGCTGCAAAGGCTGTTAATGTGGGAGAGAAAAGCTTGCAGGGTTTCACCTGTTCTTTCTGCTCTCCCACCTCACTGCCTCCCTCCCCCTGTTCACCACAGATGAGGCAGGGAGAGGCCAGCTTCAGTAACTTGGACCTGCTCAGCCTGAGAATTTGCTTGCTGGGGAGCAGCATCCTGCGGCGGGGAGGGGAAAACCTGAGTGCTGACCCAAAGCACGGGATCAGATGCTTGCTAGTAACACCTATTCTTGCAGCTTTTGCCAGTAGGTAACCGGAGGCAAAGAGGCAGCTGCTGTGTGCTTGTGGGGGCATCTAATCAGACTTTGAAGTTGTTTGACTAAAGAGGATTAGTCACGGTCCAGCAGAGACAGGGTAAAGACTAACTAAATGAAACACATTTCATATGGTTTCATGGGTCTGTTAACAGAAACACTGCCTTCTGGTAAAATGGGCATTTCATGAATTGTTGCTCTCTGCATCAGTCCTTTCCAGCCCTTGTACTTTTGTATGTAAGAAAGATGTTTCTTTATTACTGTGGTAGCATGTTCAAGGTAGGGAGATGTGCTACCCCAACGGGCAAATGGACATGACACTTCCAAAAAGCCCCTGTTACAGATATGGTTTGGATGGATGGGTAGGGACTTAGGGGCATGGTGTACTACCTAATGCCCACATGGAGGTCTCACATTGCCTCAGCAGCTGCTTCGGCTACAGACATTTCATAAGGGTAAACTACATTTCCACCCTTAGTTTAAAGCAAATCCTGAAAAAAATTCTACTCTCAGCAATTTTCATATGAAGTGTGAGTTAAAACTACAGCAAAATACAGTGCTAAAGAGCATTAGTGTTTAAATAACAAGCTTTTCTAGTTCATTGAGATGTTGGGGGGTGACCATCTATTTCAGATGCCATCAAATCATCTATTCCCCCCATCCCAAATGAATAAACAAAAAAGGGAGATAATGAATAAACAAAGGGAGACAGATTGCTCCCTTTGGAGGAGAAAAGGAGAAAGGAGCAGATAAATTTACTCTTTTTTAAATTTTTTTCTGCCTCTTTGCCTTGACTTCTTTAAGCCACCCTCTATCCTAACATCACCTTCCAGACCAGCTCAGTGACCTGCTCCTCCTCCAGTAGCCAGCCTGGAGAAGATTAAAGCTTCTAGCATATCTTGCCAGCTTTATCCAAGGAGCTTTGGAGTGTTTAAGCACTTGCAAAAAGAAGTGAAAGCTAAAAGCCAAACTCTTTCTAATAATGTATTTTAAAAGAAAGAAAATACAGAAGACTTTTTCTGTCTTTCTGTTTCTTATGAGATCATGGAGTGATGCCTGCAAAAAATGTCAATCTTGTATTTTTATTATGCAGTTGCGGATAGGAAGCACAGCAATAACTTATGACGTAGTTTCCACTCTGATCCCCCTTTCCTGTTGAGTAGCTTTTCAGAGAAATTCCTTTATTCTAAAGCTTGCTGTTTGATCTCAGCTGGAAGAGGCCATTTTGGGAAACCGTGAAGAAAGCCTCCTCAAAACTTCTTTGAGTTACACAAATGAGGGGAGAGTTTTCCTTTACATTGGGATGGTAATGCTGCATGAGAATTGCGGTTGTGATTAGCCTTGCCCATTTTTATTTCCCTTACTTGTGAAGCAATACAAGATCAAGGAAAAATATATTTCATACTTACAAATCTCCAGATTGTTTAAACCCTAGAATGGAGAGAGATACACAGGTCACAGTGGTGTGTATGTGTTGATAGTTGGCTTAAAAATTCCTGTAACAGTTTAATAATGTAAAGGCTGGAAAATACATCAAAGAAAGATATGTTAAAAAATAGTTTAATATCTTTTCCTCCCCAGCTCTTCTCCTATTTCTATTTTTCCTTGAAAACAAGGGAGAGAGATAGTATGACCCTTACTTGTGACAAGGTTGCAAAAGCAAGCTGGGAAAGTGAGGAAATTCAGATTATTAGGTATTTTCATATCACAGCAAATTGGCCATGTTATGTTTAAAACTCATTATGCTGTTGCCATCCTAAACTTGTACATATTTTGATGGTGTCCCAACTTAGTATTTTCTTTCTTTATTTAATATCTTTGTCTTCACAACAGGAGCACTGAATGAGAAAGCAGCTCCTGATACTGTGAGTTCAATGTATGACCCACCCTACCGCTACCCTGAACAATACAAAGCCACAGAGGGGACCAGCTGATTTTGGAAGAGCTTGGAGCACCAAAGCCACCAGGGTCCACACCAATCATCTGGTGGGATCAGCCAAGCAAAATCCTTCCTCACCAAGCCGGTTCCCAGATGGAGCTTACCAAGGCAAGGAGGAGATCTGACTGCCTGTGACACGGGAATATGGAGCAACAGAGAATATACCCCTTTCTCACATTGTTTTGTTGGTAGGGGCAGTGAGCTGGGTCCAAAATTGGTAGTCTGGTGAAGATCAGGCTGGTGGCTGAACATTAACTCCCAGAGGTCAAGAAGCTATATTACAAAAGCAATCCCAAGCATGACTGAGCATCGCTGTCTATCCCACAGGTTGGACAGGGATGGCAAAAGAGTCAGAGGGACTTGGCTGAGGAGCTGTCAGCAAGATCCTCTCCTCAAACTCTGCTTTCATGTAAAACTATTTAACACAGTTTTACGCATGGCAATTTCCACAGCGCTCGTGTACAAGGAAAAGCTATTAATGCCTTTCCCTATTCCGACCAAAGTAGTCTCACTGATCTACAGTTTCAAAACTGCTCTCAATTAGCAGGTGTCCCTTTACCAGGCCAGCTGCATGAGAAATTAATTAAATTTAATGGGTGCCATTTTTCATTTGAAACCAACTTTTCCTTAAAGCTTCAGAAGGAAGCAATTAATTGCAGTGTATACCATGGATTCAAAAAGAAATTAAAATTGCATAGGAAAAAGAGATCTACTCTGACTTGCAAAACCAACATAAATCCTTGTTTCACATAGAGAGGAGGAAAATATTTGCCTACTGTTGGAGGATTCTGGTTCTTATTCTGCTCATGGGGATCCCATAAAGAAACATTTCTAGCACAGATAAGTTCCTGGAGGCCGCACATGCCTTGATTTAAAAAGAAAAAAGAGAAAACACATGGCTTCTGTTTTGTAATTAAACAATCAGGGCACAAAACCACTTAATTGAGGTAGACCTGGATGTATTGAGGTTCATCAAAACCTCAAGAATTGCCACCAGTTTAAATCATTTTCCAACTCTAAACAAGAACAATAAGTTGAGATGTTGATGACTTCCATAAAGCAAAATCCAAGCAAGTATCACCTCAAATATCAGATGTCATGTCACTACAGTTTGTTGTTAAAATGTCAAAGACTTCATTTCAATGGTAAAGGATTTTACCTTTTTAATATATGTCTGACTGTACATTACCTTGACATGAGTGTCATTTTCTGTCCACACTGCACTTATGTGACCTTGGGTTCCAAGTGGGTGACTGCAGCCCCAGAACAGCCTGGCAATGCACATTAAATCATCAAAATAAGAGGGGGAAATGACTTCAAACAAACTGTGTTCCTGCTGTTTTCTTTAGCTGGGTACAAACCCATGAGAAATTAAGTCTCTGTCCTTAAACTGGACAGAATGGCTCTTCTCCTTCATTTATATTGTTCCTTATGAAGAACAACCGATTATCGTTTTACTGAAGATAGCGAACTATAGCAAAAGAAGGAAAGTCTTAGTATCTATAGTTTGAAAATCACCTCTGACCCTAGTAGTCTGAGAGTATAAAGCATCTCGTATATCTTGGCACTCTACCTTTGGCTACATTGGTGCTTAAGGGCCCGATAGAGCACATGGTGAAGCCATCAGGAATCTCCCATTTGACTTGAGCTGGCTGTGAGTGGTGTCCCCCAAATTACTAACTTATTTATGTGGACCTGCAAGAGGGAAGCTCTGGGCTCTCCTGAGCCTGTTCACGTATCTCTCTTGACATGACTGTGGGACACACCACCTGTCCTACCACAGCAGTTGCGCCAGCCACCCTCTCCAGCAAGAAGCTATTTGTGTGCTGCCATTTCCATCCTGACTCCTCTTTTAGCTGTGAGGCCACTGCAGGTGGCACCTCCTGTCACCCAGAAGAGCGTCTCTCTGCATCCCTCCACACTCCTCCAGCTCCCTATAAACCTCCAAAACTCCCATCTCTGTACTTGATAAGTGTGTAAAGCCTCACTCCTGCTTTGTCACAGTGTGATGGTTAAATTCAATCTTTCCACCACGGAGTGAAGAAAAAGGAAAGCTGAGGTTTTGCCTTCAGCCCAGGGAAAAAAATATCTTGCCTGGCCTTTTTTCCCAGTGAGTGACGCTGGGAGGGAGGAGGAAATGGGTCTTTTGGAGGCTCTCTTTTTCATCTGAGAGCAAGTCGGCAATTAAAGCTGACTCTGCTTATTCATTAGATCACATTAAAGAAAAAAACAGCAAAAGTGGAGGGGGAACTCTCTAAATAAATTTGGTGCACTCTTCCCTCATTCATCAATAGTTATGACTAGTCAATGTGCTCAATTTGTAAGCTAACTGCTTCTGAAGTAGAACCATATGGTTGCTTTAAAACATCTTTTTCGTGCTTAATTTGAGGCAATGATGCACCCTAATCAGCCGTGTGCGGATGAGACCCCTAATTGATGAATAATGAATCACATGCTCTTGCTCTGATTGCAGCATCACCAAATTAATCCTGTTAATCACTTGAAGTTGAATTGTTTTGCAGGCTGAGGTTTGTTTTAATGGCCAAATCGCGGCGCTGCAGGTGGAGGGGATGCCTTGTGAGACGCCGTCCTCCACTTGTTCTGGTGGTAATGCTGCTCCTCTCCCACTTCTCCAGGGCACAGAAGGCACTTGGGGGAGGAGGTCACAGTAAGACCTGCAGCATCAGGGCTTTAACCATGAAGGCAGAAAGGGCTTTGTTTTCCCCTGGTGTCATCATGTTGCTGTGGTCACTGTCCCTGCTTGTCACATGGTGATGCACACCTACTTGGCTCTGATGCTGGCAAGTGCCAGGGCAGCCTCAAGGAGACTGAGACTGTACCAATTCAAAGACAGGAGCAACATAACACAGCATGAACAGCAGGCATGGACAGCAGTGTTGCTTCACATCATTCATTAGCATCCTCCTGGGAGGCTTTTAGGACATGGTTTAGGCTGTGAAAGGATCTCTCAGCTGCAACAGTAGCTTAATGGTGTGAGTACAAGCAAGTGACAACATTGAATGGTAAATACCAAGCCCAGGCAAAGGCTGACAGTGTGTCCAGTCCACATTTCTGCCTATACTTAGGAGGCTGTAAGGTCCTCTTCATGGAATGTGGCCATGGAGCTTGGCCTGATTACACAGGAAAAAGTAAGCAGGAAAGAGAAATCACTGTCTGTAGCCATAACCTCGGGGCTACACTTTTCTTTCTCCCTGAATGTGTGATCTCTGATCCCTACCCAGGGCCACTCTGGAGCTTATTCTGACCCTGGTGGACAAATGCACACACACAGGGACAGAGTTTTAAATGAATTTAGATGTACCCAAGTCTGGGTGCTTACCAACTTGAGGAGAGCTGAGATGCTCACTCTCCTGTCAACAAGAAAGCAGGACAGGACATCATTGCTGACAATTTTCATGGCAGTTACCTGTGCAGACACTGGGACTGCAATGAGAAGACTTTATTACAATTCTAAATTAATGTCCTTGCTTAGATCAGGACAGACACTGAACTTCAAGCAAAATTCCAAAGTTACATTTAATCAAAGAAGATGCTTGTGTGCTAGTACTTAAAGTAAGCAAAAAAAAAGTCAATAATGATTTGTCTGGTATTCATTATAACACTGAAACATTTGTGCTGTATTATGTTTCCATTGCTACCTCTAAGCCTTTCATACAGAGGCTGAATTGATTATCCAATCTGTCAGAAGCATCCAGCTCTGGCATTATTGACCTCATACAGTTAATTGCACAATTATCTTTCAACTCTGCAATGAAGTGCTGCTTATTCTTATGTTTTGAATTTTAAAAGTCTCACTGTTGAACTCCTGTGCATGGGCCTTTAGCTGCAGCTGAATAAAAATTCCTATTTCTCCTTCTTCCTCACTCTAATAAACATAACACAGCCAAACTGGGCTGTATTGTCTTTCCATTTTTAATGAAAACACAGTGCACAACCGAGTTGGTGGTACAGTGCATAAACAGTACATATGGTGACAGTGATGCCCAGTGATCTCAGGAAGCCTACAAATAAGAAAGCAATTTATATCAAGAGGATGGGAATGCTTTAAATTAAAAGATGAAAGGCTCAACAACACCAGCATGGAAAATTGTTCCAAAACACTCTGGTGATTCTGTGTTACCAGACTGCTTTGGCACCCCATTCCTTCTTATGCACAAAATGAACTTGGCTTTCTCTCGTTGATGTGATACTAGGCAAAAAAACCCACCCCACAACTCTATTTGCCCCTTCAGTGTCTCTACAAATGCTGGGCACACATAACTTCTACCCTCCATAGTATGTTAAAGTATGACCAGGTGTCTGAAGGCTGAGCTGTGTTCTTTCAGCTGGCAGGCCTCTCAGCCCTGTGTTTCTGAAGGGCCCGCAAGCAGGGGGAGGGAGGGCTTATTGTCAGGGCAGACAATTCTAAATGCTGTGCACTGATTCTCAGAAATTCTGCATAATTGCAACTGCCACTGGAGATGTAAAAGAGTGGGGAGGCAGAACTTGTTTGCAATACTTTAACAAAGTGCATTCCTCTTTATTTTTCAATAGATAGGTGTCAGTAACACTGTAATTTGGTTAAAATACTTTCATCCAAAACAGTACTACAACTCCATTAAACCTGTATTTCCCCTATTAGACATTCGTGCAGTCACTGCCTTCCATCCTTTCTAATATGCAAAAGCTCTTTTCCTACCCTACTGCAAACTCCCTCAATCCCCCACACCTCCAGTTCTTCACCAAAGGCCGTCAGTAAGCCTTTTTCTAGTTTTTCTCTTTTTGCTGTACTCATTTCAAACACTCCCATCTCCACCTCCTCTGTCCTTCTGTCTTGGTCCCTGTGTCTCACCACATGACTGGTCCACCTTGGGATGCCTGTACCCTGCAATCACAGCTGTGCAGTCTGGATACACCCAGGTCAGTTTTCTAATAAGTGATGTCTGGTGGTTGGCTCTCTCCAGGCTCAGGATGTGGCCAGGTGGGCAAGTGCCAGGGAAGCAGGGCTGCAAATGCCACCACAGGATCAGCTCTGTGTCCTTCTTCCTCCTGGTGTGGCGCTGGCTGGAAGCCAGGGAGCTACCAGGTGCTTTCTCCATTTCAGGGGGCTCAGGCACAGACCTCCTTGTCTCTGTCCTCTGCTGCAGTTGCAGCAGTGGCAGCTGTAACCCAGATCTTTGCAGTCACCTCAGGATATGTCAGGTATCTGAGCTAGGTGCCCTGCCTGAAGGTATTCTCCAGGTTCCCTCTGTAGTTAGGGAAGAGGGAGACCGATTTCTCCAGGGGAGGGGTTTGACCTGTAATAGACTCCAGGATGGTCAGTTAGGTGCTGTGTGGCTGAGCACAGCTTGAAAACTGGGGCTTCAGCTGCAAGACTGTGGCAGTCCCATGATTTCAGGTTGGCTGGAAGCCCCAGCAGAGCAGGCTGGCAGCTCCCCAGCAGATGCAGTGGAGATACGCCATGTGAATCCAGACTCAGGCTGAAGGATACCTGCTGTCATCTGCACCACTTGCTGAGCATCCTCAAACTGACTTCAAAAAGCAAGCCAAAAATTTCTTATCACCTGAAAAAAGGGTTCTGGCTGACCCAGAGGCACACAGTCTTGCAGCTTACACCAAGCATCCCCCTGCCTTATCATTGTTCTGTAAAAGCAGAGGCAATTGTCTCAGCTGAAGAGATCCTTTTGCCATTTTCAGTCCCCTGCAGAGTGGAGCAGTGGCTGCCTGGCAGGATGAACAGCCCCATAAGCACAACAGGGGAGGACTGTGTCCCTCCTGCCCTTGTTTCTAATGAGGAAATTACACCCACTGCAAATAAAACCCTTGTCAAAAGGGAAACCCTCCCCAATAGCCCTGAAATCCCTCATCAGGTCTTGTGAGAATGGGGCTGAGAACCACAGCCTTCAGCTTCAGCTATCAGAGTAACAGGGATGTGGCAGAGGTTTTATATTGACTCCTGTATGGCTTTCAGCATAGAATAGTAATTTCCTGAGGCTGTTGGAAGAAAGCTGTCCCCATTGTGCCATGTTGTCACAGTAGCACCCCAAAAAGTGATGTGAGGGGTCCGCACAACTTCTGCAGGCTCATCCCTAGCAGACATCTGATGTGGGGCAGCTGAGGCACCTGCTCACCCCCATGTATCACAAGGATGCACCTTTCAATTCCTCCAGATTTTGAGGGAGTGAGGACTGGTGGTGGGGAATCCAAGTGTAACCCACAGCCCTCCCGCTGCATTTCTGCAGGAAAGGAAGTTTTTCGAACCATGTCCTTGTGAGCAAAACCTGTGTTGAATGAAGCCAGCACTCACAAGTTATTTCGAACACGTCCTGAGATTATCCTTGTTTGTTACTTGAAAACCATATTTGGTGGCTATTTTGGAGCTTTGCAGAATGATGGTCATTATGTGATATTGCAGATAGCTATCATTCCTGCTCCAGCTTTAATAAACACTTGGCAGATTTAATAAAACTGATCCAGATTTAAAGTGTCCCTCTGGTGATAAATCACCTGGTAAAAATTTTCCAGTCTCCTCTTACTCTGGGATTTCTACTTAGTTCAATTTATTAGGCAAAATAAGTCAAGCTGTTTTCATCTAGTTCATGCGTAGCTGCCTAACAAAAGAGTTCATAAATCTAAATAATTCCAGCTAATGATTAATGCAATTAAAAATGTAAAAAATATTGCAAACGGTTTTAATCTGTGGGTATTAAAAATCGTTGAAATTAATGCTGCAAATCTTCAAGACTTCTAAGTGATCTCAATAAGGCTTTCTAATCGCTTTGTAAAGAAAAGGGGAGAAGCAGTTCAGGGGCTTCTGGCAAAACCAGGTTGCCCAAGTATGTTGCCCTTCTCCAAATGCAGGAGTAGGTGCTTCCCTGATCCACCTTTTCTTTTTCTTACTCTTTTTTAAATGCTGGAGATGGGAGGAAATAACTCCTAAAACAAACTAATTTTTGGTCATTTTCTTCCCTTTGCAAACAGTTTGAAGACTGAGCGATTTGTACTTACAAATCTGTGCCATTAAGAGAGACCCTAAATCCACATGCACACAAGCAGTAACTGTTTGTATGCCAAGCTGTTTGTAAGCCTGATTTGACAGCGTTGGGCTATTCATTCCTTTGTCAACCGTCCGTCGCAAAACGTTAACCTGCATGGGTCTTGGGGTATGGGAGAGCTAAATCTTCCTTCGACAACTGTATAATGACCAGACTGTTTCATTAAGAGGACAATTCACTCGACAAATCCAGCCCAAACAACTTATTTCACAATTTGTGAGTAGAATTAAATTTGGGGGGAGCGGCGTGGGGGGAGGCGGGAGGCGGGAGAAGGTGAGTGGCACACAATGTGCCGCAGGATCAGCGCATTAGGACAAGTGCTCCAACCCATTGCAGCAGCGGCCGTGGGCCTGAATCCTGCAAGGCTCGCCGCATGCAGATCAGCGGATTAGGGGGTCCCCGGCACCAGGTCAAGTGTCTAGAGGGTAGCTGATAAACACCCCAAACCTGACAACAGATTTTTCTTTCTTCCTGCTCCACTTGTTGAGTGCTGGAGCAAATCTTCTGAATGGCAGTGGAGTTTACTTAGGGGCCTTTTCTTCCAGAAGACACTCTATCCATTTTCTGAAGCCTATTTCAGGCAGTCTCTAGAATAAATTTGCTACGCATCCTGCACAAAAAAACCCACCCTCTTCCCTCCCCCTTCACCGTCTTAACTATAGCCTTTGTCTCAAGGTGTGTGAACAAGGGGGGGAGAAATCTGTGCTGAGAAAAGCAAAATCGAGTCCCCCGCGGATTAAGTCGAGCACTTTGAAGATTGTCTGAACAACTGACTTTTCATCTTTAAAAAAAGTTGTTTTTTTTTTCCTTGAAGATGGTGCTACTTTTGAAGAAATGTAGCAAATACTGTTTTTCCAGTGCTTTGGCAAAAAGTGCCAGTTGTTGGGCTGAGAATCTGGTGGAGGGATTCTCTGAAGAAGGGATTCTCTGACAGAGAGTAACTGTGTTTGTCACGGTCACCTGCCGATCACAACTCTCACTAAGGAGAAATGAAAGGGGGCTCTGCCAAGAGAGCATGAAGTATTTTTAAAATATTAAGAATCAAAGCCATCTCATATTATAGAAGTGGAATGCTTCTTCAGCCTGACCCATGCAATCAGAGGTGGTGACACAGGCAGCAGGCAAGCTGCATGTTTCATGCTCTGTTAGACGCTGCAGGGCCTTGACATTTCACATGCACCTCCAGAGCCAGGACTGACATGAAGCCTGCTAATGAGGTGAATAATTGTAAAGAGAGTACTGCTGGGTTTAGCTATCTTGAGGCTGGGGCCAAGAGGGATGAAGACAGCAGATGATAACAGCCTTTATCCTGTGTCTCTGCTCCCAACAGTGCTGTCACTTGATCTGCAGTCTCTCTGCTATTGCCTTTGCCCTCTTGATGGTTCAGGTGTGGGAAGATCCCAGCTTCTGGGACCAAGCAACAGATTGTTCTCAATTTAAGATGGCAGTCACACTGCAGACTAGTTTGCAAAGCAAAAAAAAAACATTGGATGGGATGAAAACTCCTGACCCAAGTGCATGGGTCCCAGGATACACACATGGCTTCCACCATCCCCTGGTCTGTGTAAGAAGGCTCTGGCCTGAAGATCTGAGATTTTTCTTATCTTCATCCTCCTTATTCCTATGTATGGCAACTCTCTGCTTTGTTGTTCCTATCCTTGCCTGGGCCCTTCGTGTAGATGCTAATGTCTGCAAAGTAACCCCGGAGGTGTGAATGGACACCTAAGCCTGCAGAAAGCTTCCACCCTTCAGAGATGCCTGCAGCTCCAGGGAAGCCTAGACTTTCCTACACCACCCAGTCCCCGTCGGGAGATACCACAAGAATAACCAGACTTATTTTTCTGCTTTTCAGGTGAAAAAAGAAACACATGCCCCTCAAATGGTGGCAAAGGCCAACAGAGCAAACTACCCCACTATGAACACACCCTAATGTTGCCCCACATCCATTGGGGTAAAATTTGCCAAGATTTTGTAAGATTTTTTAGACACCATCCGTAGCTCCAGCAAGTTACCATGTGCTCCTCTGGTACTGCCATAGTGCTTCTGACTGTGCTCTTCCACAGCTTCTGTGAAGCTGCTATGCCTCAGGACCACATGCTTGGTCTGTTGAATGAGTGGCCTGATCCAACTCCATGTATGCTACTCTCATGCTCAACATCTTCCTTTTAAGATACTTCCTTTTCTTCTAGATGAGATGTACTTTAGGAGGGGTAGGATACAGACTATGTGATTAGCAATAAACCTCCTGTGCCATCGGCAGTGTCATCATAGAATCACAGAATGGCTTGAGTTGGAAGGGACCTTAAAAGTCATCTACTACCAACTCACCTGCCATGGGTAAGGACACTTCCACCAGACTAGGTTACTCAAAGCTTCATCCTGCCATCCTTGCATGTGTATTGCTACAGATAGTGCCAGCCATCCCCAAAACTGCAAGCATGCAGTTTCCCTTGACTTCAAAGCACTCCTGTTTCAGGTAGTGCTCTATGGGAATTTCATCGATTGCTGCCTTGTTAGGGGTAGAGGCTTTAGGAAGGCTTTGGGGCTGGAACATCAGTAGTGACAGATAGAACCAGGGTGGCAGGGCAAGACTAACACTGCTGCTGTGATGTTTCATTCAGTGATCAAAATTAATGGCAAAGCTTGGACTTGCTATTCTCTGTTTATCCAGAGACAAAGGGAAGCAGAAGCAGCTATTGTGCAATTGCTTTGTAGGATCCGGTAAGTAACCTACAGCTTCATCAGAAGTCAACAGGGTTTCTAGAGTGAAAAGCAATTCCTTCTCCTCTTTAGTTCAATACAACCTGTTTTCCCAAAGAGAATATTATGAGCAGATTGGTCTCAGCCCACTTCCTGTTGTGGTGTGATAGGAGCATGGGTGTGCTTGAACAGGTGACCCCATCAAAATCTCTTGGCCAGGAAATCAGGATGGCCTTGACCTCCGTGCTCCTGATGAAAAGGCAGTGGTTTACCCGGAGGAGAGCCTTCCTGCTTTCCATGCGGTGGAATGTGGGACCTCCTCTGAACTCACTCCCAGTAAGGGCCAGGGAAGGAGTTCCTGTATCAGAGGCAGGTTTTGTACAGCTAAGTGGCCTAACCCTGCTGACTGCATTAAAGAAAAACCATTAGAAGAAATCAGCTTTTGATGGAAAGTGTGAGATGCATATAGGTCAGAGCACATAATGAGATAAACTTTAACTTGAAACTAATTCTTGAGCTTATTATACTGTCGTGTCTTTGGGAAAATCACTTTGTGTGGGCATATTACATTCTCTAATAGAGCTTCTACTAGCACTAAGCCGAAGAGGTTATTTTCCTCTTTATTCCTAAATGCACCAGCTTTAAAGGATGCTTTCACGGATTAGGAAAATGTGTTTCGGTTAAATTGTGCTACCCATGTAGAGGCTATGTGTAATTAAATTCTATCATGGAGATTACCAGTTATTAGATTATATATGCATTTTTAAAAAAAGCAAGCATGTTTTTGCTTGTGTGACAAGGGGTGGCACGAAGAAAACCAGTAGTATGTGCAAAGAATTGCTAAATAACAGATAAATAGGCTTAAGTTATTTAAACTGGCATCACAAGTAGCTTAAGCAGTATGTTTTGTATCATCTAAATTTCTAAATACCTGTAGTATATTTGTAAACATGGCAATCTAACATTTTGCTGAGCAGCACATTCACATTCAAATTAACATAAATGAGGATTTAACAGCTGATTGCACAGTGTGAATGATAGTAACTAATTGTCAGAGAGGGAGAGTCGCAAGATGATGGTCCTAATGCGATCAACGAGGAATACGATGCCTTGCAGGACGAATGTGAGAGGTTTTTAAGACTACTGCCTGCCTCCGGGGAGCTGAATGCGACTTGGAGCGATGTGTGCAAAGCGGGCAGCCAGAGGGAAGCTCGGAGAGCTGGTGCGGCGTTAAACCTTGTTCCTGCGGGCTCCCACCCCCTTTATGGCGGGGATCAATGGGCTCCCTGACTATTGAATGCTGGTCCTCCTGGAGGAAGCAATTGTTCAGAGGTGTGGCTCATTTCAGGCATTTAATCTCTGCTGAATGGGGGCTGTGTTACCCGTTTTGCTTTCGGTCGGGGGATTGCAGGCAGCTGGTCAGTGGGAAGCAACAATGACCGCCGGCGCTGAATGGGGGCAAATGCCGGGCTGCGGGCACCTGAGTCCCCACCACTGACCCTGGTCATCCCCCTCCCCCGAGGGGCCATGTCGAACCCAGCAGGAGCTGAGCTTTTCTCCACGCTGCCATTGTAGCCCTGGGAGAGGCTTACCTGCAGATTTTGTCTTTGTCTAACAACATTTAGACCTGATAGACACATGCAACAGGGCCTGGAGATGGGGGCAATATGAATGGGGCTGTTGTAAGCAAAATAGTAAATGCCCCCTATTTATGCAATAGGAACTGGGGCAGCCTCGGCATGCACCGGGCAGGGCTTTAGCTGCTGCTCAAGTCTGAGGGCTTCAGCACGTGTCTGCCAGAGCCCACCCTCCCAGCTGCCCTGCAGCAGCCAGGTGAGAATAGTTACAAATGAATGCTTCTGGGACAGTGAGTAGATCAGCAGCTATGTAGTCAGATGGCTGGTGGCAGGGTCTCGTTTTGGGTGGGCTGGTGCAGAGGGTGATCCTGCTGGGAAAACATCGCTAGGATCTTGCAGTCACTGTGCCAGTGTGGTGGCTGAGATCCTGTGGCCACACTGCCTATGTAGCATGAGCTGCTGCTGCTTCCCTCTCCTCAGCTGATGTCTGCCATAACCTGGTTTTCCATCCTCAGAGGCTGAGTCCTTGTTCCATGAGGGAGCCTTACTGCATCCAGGCACTAACGTAAGTGGAAGGAAGCAAGGCATTCGAGGTGGTGTCTGTGAGCCAGTATCCATCCTCTCTGTCTCCAGCAGAAACACCTGGGAGGAAGTCTGGCAGAAAGTACGTGGGCTCCCTGCAACATGTGCCCCTCGGTGGGAGAGGTTGTTTTCCCCCGAGGAGCTCTGAGTAACTCCCTGAAGGATCCCCTCTTTCTCCATGATCTGTGCAGTGGCTGAGGTTAGATGAATGCCTCGCATCCCATAGCATTTTAATGTCACCTTTCAGTTCGAAGCATCTGGGAAGCTATCGCTGAAGTCAGCAACAGTCTTCCACCCCCATCTCCTTCTTACCCTCCAACCAGCGGCAAGGGGAGCCCTGAGGAAAACCCCTCTCTCAGTTGGATTTGGACCAAGTCACTGTCTTTCCCCTCTCACCCCAAGGGAAAAAAAAGGAGAAACAACATTTCTTGTTGTGACATTGACCATGCCCAGACCACCTGCTCTGCAGGATAGGCACTCTGTCCTCCTTGGAACCTGCCATGCTCAGGCATTATCCTCGGGGCTGAATGAGTAGCAGTGAGTAACACCAATGCTCCTGTTTGGGAGAAACTGTCGCAGTTAGCCCTGGGTTACATTTTACCAAATAGGAGTGACAGCAGAAAAATACAAGTGTTTGGGATAACCTGAGGTTCCTGTCTGGACTGGTTCCACCTGTTTTGCCTGAGTTTAAAAACAAGTACAAAATCAGAAAGACCAGATTCATTGCAGGAGGAAGAGCTACTCCTGGGTATACCCAGGAGCCTCAGCGACTGCATCAGTCACCCAAGTGAGACTCCCATACACATGCATCAAGGAGCTTTGAGATCATATTTTCTGGCCTGAGGACAGGTCCGTGGCCAGCAGGTTTCTCACATTTAGATTGCTGGGTGCTCTTTTGTCGTTGTTTTGATTGAACAAGAAAAAGTTACTTACCAACAATGTTAAACTGAGGTTATTCAGCTTCTGAATGGAAGTTTCATTTACTAGCAGAGCCTCATGTGACTCTGCGTCAGCACTTCCACCCATCAAGTGCTCAAGGCCAAGTTCTTCGTTCCACCTTCTTCATGAATGCTCTGGCAAAGTCTGCATCCCCCTGACCTCCTGCCATCCCACTCATGCCAGGTTTATCCCACATGGGAACTTTGCTGCTCACTTATGGAGCCCCTCTCCTTGCCATGGTGAGTTGCCCAACTTATTGGCCTGGCTTAAGCTCTTTGAAACAGGGACAATGCAGCTGTGTGCCGGTACATGGCCTGGTAAAACTGTGTCCTGACTTGGTGCTGCCATGTTCTACGAATTATAACCAGGAAGTGAGATCTTGGCAACTGACTACCCACTATCGCATCTCTGTTACTGGACTTACTATCTCAAATATCCCTGTTGGACTCCAGCATTTCCCCACTCCTCTTGCATTTGCCTTCCAGTGGGCTTTTTTGTTACCGAAATTAATATTAAAAGCCATTTAATTTTACAGATTATCTTCCCAGTGATGTATCTAGACAGTCTCATGGAAAGACCAGACAGCATCCATAAATATTTCCTATTTCTAAGCACTTCCTATCTCTCATTTCCTATATGAGGGAGAGTAGAGGGAAGGGATAGAAGAAGTTGGTCTGAGAGAAATCCTTGCACAAATGTCTTAACCAAAGGCTGGCTATAAGGAGGGAAGAACAAGGCTGCAGACCCAAACTGTGAGGGCAATAACTCACTCAGTTGTGGTCAATGAATGTCAGCCACAAAGAAACTCAGATTCACTTTCTCTCCCACCAGCCTGAAGGAAACAGGCTAACAATGCGCCCGAGCTGAGCTGGGCTGTGGCTGCAGGGCAGCGGGTGAGGTTTCAGTCGCTGGGAACACCTTCTGTGCTCCCTCTCTCTTGAGCAGCTCCTAATAACTTGGCAGCTCTGCAAAAGATCTGTTGGAGGCAATCACTTGCCTTAACTGAGAAGCCTGGATGGCTGGAAATTGGAGAGTTGATTGTGTCTGTGCTCCCCTTGGCGTCTCTGCCTTTGATGGTTTTATCCTCCATTACAGCTCAGCATCCCAGCATAAGAGCCACTTGCCAGGCTGTCTCAGCAAGGGATGGAATTGCTGAACATATTGGAGGTTTCTTTTTTTTTTCCTATCAAGGAGTCTTTATAGCATACCCCTGTGATTAACAGTATTAAAGAGCCTGGTCACTGCTAGAGTGACTTCTTATTGGAAACAATGACTTTGGGAGATCCGCTAGAGAAAAATAAAATAATTACCAGGGCCAAAAGCCTTAAGATCTCCAGCTTCTAATAAAGATATTTTCATACATCAAGGATTTGAGCAAATGGGCAATATACTTTCACAAAATCAAATATTTAATGCAAAGAAATGTGGAAAAAAAATTACAAGAAAAAAGACCTTTAAAGCAGGTCTAGCTTCCAGCATAACCAAACACGGGTAATGCCGGCCTAGCCATCCGAAAACAAAGCACCTGGGAACTGGACTTCCTTTGGTTTCTGAAGCATCAAATTCAAAATACGTACTCAGAATCTGGCCACAGGCATAGTCAGGGCTAGTTGCAGCAGCAAAGTGCCAATCTGGTACAGAGACTATAAAACCCAGAACTCAGCTCTGCAACCAGATCTAGGTTTTTCTTGGCAGTGCCCCAACACAGCATGACAGAAATTAATTGTTCTTGCAAATAGCAGGGACTGAAACAGCGGTATTGAAACAAAATTCTCTTCCAAATTGCAGACTTTCAAGAGTTAGTAGTGTGCACCACAAACGAGCAGCTATGGACAAATAATTCTGATATGAAAGCAATGGTACTGTATTATTGAATTGTATGATTTTCCTTGGCATTTTATTATCTGTGAAAGGACCTGGAAAATAATTCACAGATCCTACCTGTCAGATCCAGCTGAGATACAGGAGAGCAAGCAGGCAGCCAGGACCCAGGGGCATCACTAGCTGGAGCTGCACCAGAACTTAGCCTTGAGTTGGGAGCCACCTCACCTCCCATGCCAGTGCAGAATAGGTAAGGTTTACATTTTAAGACCTCACTGCAGACACAAACAAGTATCCTGATCTCTGCTCAAGCTCCATAGCACAGCTTTGTTTCTCAGCCCCTTGCTCACTGTCCTTGATGCTCTCTCACCAAACGCTGTTGTAGCCACTTGGGACTCTCCATGGCTCTCTCTCATCCTCGCCTTGCCAACAACCTGCAGAGGTCAGGAGGAAGAGGCAGCATTGCCCATTGAGCACACCTGGGTGTCAGAGCAGCATTTCTGCAGCTGCTTCATAGCATCACACACACTCTCCAGCCAGTGTCCCTGTGAGTGAGCAGCTCTGTGGGGCTTAATTGCCAGCTGGGCTTAAACCACACCAGCCGAAAAACAATTTCCTACCGACACAGGAAGCAGCGAGGCATCAATTGCAGCAAACCTGGGAGCTGGTGCTGTGGGCAGCTACTGCAAGGCTTGTAAGAACACGTTAAAGCATCTCCATGAGGGTGGTAAGAGGAGACATGGAATCACAGGCAAGGTGTGGTCTGGACAGGCCAACTTACTCCCCCCAAGTCCTTCTCTCCAACTGTCAGATTCCAGATCAAGGATTTGTGTAACCTGTCCTTGAAGCCTCCCAAAAGGGAAGGCTCCACTATTTCTCCAGGTGACCTGCTGTGGTACCTCATTGTAGGAAATAGGAAGTAGGACCTAACCCCAAAGTAGGGCAGGCAAGACCAAGGAGCAAGGATGGAGGAGCACAGTTTCCGCAGGCAGCATGGTGAGCAGCCGTAAACAGGCAGTAAGGCTGTGTTGTCTACCTATGAGTGGAGGGAGAGCATTAATCGGGTTAAGTGGCCACCCCATAACTCTCGCAGCCTTTTGTTGCTCACGGGACAGGGCACTGCTGGTTGCCATCTGCAGCCAGCACAGGCTTCACGTGGAGGGCCAGAGCCACAGGGGTGAGGCTGACACTGCTCGGGTGGCTTTCAATAGCAACAATGGCAGGCACTCAAATGTGAGGAAGAAGGCCTTGACGTATTTAGCACCATAACCCCCCTTGAAAATAATAAGAGCTGGCTCCTTTGTGGGTCTGGGGCTGAATGGGTGTAGTAAATCTTGTCGCCTTTAACTTCTGTGTCCAGGGAGCTTGGTGCTCCTCATTCATTTGTTAGACTCTAAGCCATCTTGTAGAGGGAAGGGCATGATAGTACCTTATGACACGCTCATGGTAAATCATTTTATGCAGACTGTTTTTTCGTATGCTTATAATCTCCTCCCTTATCTTTGTAATGTCTAGACTTATTAAGGGCTTATGGCCTTATCTTAATTTTCCTGAAAACCAGATGCATGTAGTGATACTCATTTCTATTATTTTCGCAGCTGTAGATTTTTTGCTGGTTGATCTTCATTTCTGTGTAGTTTAACAAGGGCTATATGGGTGTGTGTAGACTTCCCACTAACTCTTGAGACAGAGAATAGTAATGTTTCGTGTTTCCAGAATTTCGTAAAATTACTGTAACTACCTCTCATCTGTTCTAGCCAGATACTACCACTGCAAGAGACCTGGATCACCCATCACGACAACTCCACCTCCAGCCAGAACAGGCTCCAGGAGCACACTGGTGGGGAGGAGCAGGCTCCAGTTTACACAGCACTTGTTATCTGGACAACAAAAGTGTTTAGGAAAGCAAAGCTTAACTCAGCTTCAGTGATAATGTAATCGACAGCTGCAGGTGAAACGGCCTCATGGCATATGAGAACCTGAGTTCTCTGCTCTTTGAGTTTTCCATCCCAAGCTCTCAGTGGGCAGGTCCTCAGGAGGGAACCATATCCTCTGCTATCCTGGTGCTGCCCAGAGGTAGTATCCGAAGGACTCAGGCTCAGTCTGGTGTCGAAGTGTGCCCTCATCTTCCTTAGGGATGTCACTGGCTGAAACCTAGCAAGTCTGGTTAAGCATATGCAAGCTATTCTTTTCGGAAAGGCTGTGATTTGACTGATGGGATGTATTTCCACATTAATGAAAAGGCTAACCAGCTGCTAGGTTTAAGATACACTGCCTCCAAAAGAGGGAATCTGACAGCTCTTTAGAAAAAAGGCTCACAGATTTTGTTTTTAAATAGGAGCAAAACATCATGCTTTTTTCTGCCCTCATTTGCAGGAACTGTTCTGATGAAAAAGAAACTGTGAAGGAAAAATAACCCTCAAGGTTTTAATGATCTTTTAAATTTACCACTAAAAATGAGACTGAAGAAGGAAATACCTAGGGTAGCATTACTAATTGGAGGTGCTTCCTTTCTCTTCTCTCTCCAGGTAGAATGAAGCAAGAATGCCAGTTTACTTCTCTATCCCATAGGATTTAATGTGTTTGGGAAAATTCTTTGTCTTGAGTTCTCTATGTTATGGTGTTATCATGGCTCATATTTTAGTTCCTAGGCTTCACAGAATGCTGCCACAGCACCCCTTCTTCCAAATCAGATCCAAATACAGCGGGGTTTGTCTGTTCCTTCTCCCTAGGTACAGGAATTGGAAGAATAATTATCAACTCAATAATTTTGTTTTGTGTGAAAGAGAGAAACCGAAAGCACATTTGATCAAGAGTCCTTATACTTTGTGACATCCAACTGGTGAGAAAAGCAAGGCTCAAGGCCATCTGCCCTAGCTGCTCCTGACATCTGCTATTTAACTGGCCAGGCTGAGGATCAGAATGAGTTACTATTAATTATTGAAGGCAGCATTTTCAGTACTGGCTTCTTTAGCAGGGGTCAGTGTAATGTCCATTCAGTTGCAGACACACTGAACACTAAATGCATGACCCCAGTCAAAGTTCATTGTAGAGACACAGATCTGGGCCATGACCTTAGAAATAGCTCAGCCTGTTTTGCAGAATCAAGAAGGCATAGAATTACCTATTAGAATAAAGTTACTATCTTCAAAATAGGTGTCCATACAGATCAGCAACTGCTACCATAAATAAGTGTAAAGATTTCTGAGGATGAGCGACAGCAGCACCTAATCGTATAGATTTTTTTAATGATCCTTTCACCTGCAGTAAGCATCAGGTCAAAGGCTGGAGGCAGTGTCATCTCATCTGGCATGCCAAATGTGGGACTGCAACATACAGTGTCCCCAGGAAGGCAGAAAGGAGGAAGGGACTGGGGAGAGCAGTGCTGCCTCTGAGGTGGGACAAAGACTTGGTATTTCTTTAATTAAAACATTTTTGTTTACATTTTTATTAAAACATTTCTCAGTTCAGGTACATGGAGATGAGGGGAATGATGCAGCCTGTACCTGGACACAGAGGTGTTCTGAAAGGCACACAGGAGGAAACAGGATCTTCCCATGCTCTCTACCTGTCAGCTGCAATACACTGCTGCAAACAGAACGGGTCACTGAAGCAAAAGTAGAAACTGCCTGATTTAAGCTGACATTTCCAGATGCTCACTGTGGTGTTGTTGTGAAGAAAACCCTTGGGAGCAGGAAACCTGTAAACGTCCGTTTGAAACTCCTGCACTTCTGGACAGATTTTGCCATCCTGCATAGAGATGTAGGAGAGGATGGTGGCCAAAAAGCATCCCCTTGACTTGGCTGTTGTCTTGACAGTGTAGAAAAGTCTGCAGGTCACAAAGCTGTTTCCCCCCAGTATTGTATGTCTTAACTGTGCCCAAAATGTGTGGTGCAGCATAACAGGGCTAATTATGCCACTGACTGAATTCATGGAGCTGCTGGCAAGCAATGATTGCTCTGGTGTCACAGCAAAGTCCTCAGTACCAATTCTCCTCTGTTTTTCCTCCACTTGGAGGTGAGAAAAGGCTCAGGAAGAATTTCTCCAGTATTGCAGGTGTTCCTAGCTGTTATTCACAGGCCAGCATTAGTAATCAAGCTTGTCATGGCAACTAGTACCCATCCACATGTGCCCACGTCCAAGAAGCCCACATCTCCCTTTCAATGCAGCATCTGGATGTCCAGGTCATGTCTCCAGTCTCAAGCCAGAGCTGAACTGCACAACATGGATTATCTGTGCATGGTTCCTGCTCAAAACCATCTCTGGTTAAACCTGGTTTGCCAGAGCTGAGCAGGAAAGAGGCATGGTATTTCAGAGGACTTGGATGCGAGCCTGAAAATCCCCATACAGTATTATCTGGTTGCTGTGACATGCAATTAGTAGGGTAATCCTCCTCTTCTAGAAGTCAGAAATACAGCAGAGAAACTGAGGGTGAACAGGTTAGATGAACTGCCTTAGCTGGAGAAAAGAACAGTGATCCTTTAGAACACTGCAGGATTGACTGAAATTGCTGATAAACATGTTGAGCCTCAGGGGTAAACATGAAGGATAAAGGAGAGAACATGTACTCCATTCGAAAACCTTTGGTCATTCTTCCTGTTTCTGTAGGAGGATGGATGTGGCTGTTCTAAACCAAAGTTGCCGTTTAAAAGAGGGATATTGCTTAAGCAACTGGTTAATTTTCAGACATTTTGGCCTAGGAGATTGCTGCCTAGCATGCTGCTTCAACAAGCAGGTGAAATCCAAGAGGCATTTCTCAATGTAAGGAAGAGGTGAAAAATTACCAAAGAGCTATGGCAGACTGTTACAGAAGGACACAGTGAAGTGCCTCATGGAATTGATCAGGGTGAGCATTAGATCAATGGCAAAAGAAACAACTAATGAAAAGACAAGACAAGAGACTGGCTGTGTGTCAAACCCTTGAGATAACAAGGGACAACAGTTTGACTCAGAAAGTACTGAACATGTCCCTCACAAAGAAGGCAAAAGGGGCTGTGAAGCAGAGGGAGGAGGCAAAGATGGTCTCAACCACAAGCTCACATCTGAGCCCCATGCAGGCTTGAGAAGACATTAAGATTGATCTGGTGTTGTCAACAGAAAGTGAAACAACAAAAAAAGAAATTATGCAAAAATTATGCAGGAGAAAATCCTGCCTTTGGTGGAAACTTTCGCTGCCTTTACTGAGAAGAGGATTTTCTTTCGGTTCTGGATCATGCAGATAATCAGACTCTCTGAAAAACACCATTTCCTGGCTGCCCATAAGTGCATGCCTCTGAAGAACATGCTGCTCCCTGTGGGGGAATCTATGGACTAACTTTCAGTCAACAATTCTCAGGGATTTTCTTGCTCTTGTTGCTTCTTAGCCTGTGAATATAACCCATTAACCAATGCCTGGGGATTTTTAAAAGTATTATTATTTTGGAAATAACAGACAAGTTTCTGGTTTAGCATCATCAGCACTTTGTAATTTCTGATTTTTATTCCTAAAGAAACCACATAGACACTTCATTCATTGCTGTTAGTTTTACCAACTATGCTCCAGACTGACAGCGCAACATCTCTGATTTTCATACGCTCCTGCGTGGTAAACTTGAAGAGTAAAAATAGTGTATCACTGAGGAAAGAAACAAGCTAGCAGACACATTTACACTGTCAGCATGCCCCTAGCAAATATGTATCCTGCTACAAACATAGAAATGCATCTGTCCTGTAGACTCCAAGATCACGCATTGGGTGGCCGTGCAGTCTTTGCTACAAGCCTGGCTGAGGGACCTGTGCGAGGATGAGCCTGTCAATGACTCTCAAATGTGAATCTGCTTCAGACCAATGTAACAAGTGTTTGCCGGTGCACAATACGTATGTATCAGTGAGTTATGGACCCTAATAAAACACATTATGTCCCTCGGTCTCGCAGGAGATCATGAATTTGTACTTTGCAACCTGAAGTCCCCATTAACACACTGAACCAAGCATCTGATACAATAAAATGGCTAAACTGACAAACATCACCCTAGTAACAAAAATCTATCAAGATGATTTTGCTGCAGTTTTGCAAGGAAATCTCAATAGTGTTGGATAGACATTTTGGTATTTTTGAAGCTAAAGAGTCTCACTTCTTGTTGGGTTCTCAACTAGTCAGCATGGCTCAGTGTGTCGAATCACTTTGGGTTTATGTTATAGTAAAAATTATAATGCAAATGAAGGTAAATAAAGATGAAACAGTATGGAACAGCTTGATTAACCCTGTTATCTTATGTGTTTTTCTATCTATTTATTTATTTGTAAGTAGCCTCAAAATCAAGGGTTTTTTTGATCCTTCCTTTTAAGAGAATTGCGGTTGTCTGCACAGCAGTAATACACAACCTTTCAATGGCCTATGAAGCTCCTCTGAAATATCCTTGGTGCATGAAGTGTGCTACCACACCCCCACATGTCCAAAGCAAAGGCTGGGATATTAAACCCTTCGCCCCATGTCTGTACGTCATACGGTTTGTAGCAGTATGACAGCCTAGGGGAATTCCCCAGAGCCTTCATCCCTGAGCAGTTGTTTAGACAGCCCATGTCCTCATAATTTGGAGAAATACAGCTGCCCATAACAGTTGCACAGGAAGGTGAGGATCCAAAAGCAGAAATAAGTATAGTATACATCATCTCTGCATTCCCACACTATATCATACAATGATTTTGTTGATGGTGTTTGGTTTGGGTATTTTTCTCAAATATGGCATGAACTTCATTGGTTCTCAGATAGCAGTGACTCTTTTTTTTTAAGTTTCTTTCTTACTGAAACATTTGCAAATAGCTTCATCCAAAGCAACTCTACTTTTTGGAATGAAAAGTACTTGCTGAAAACTCATCACCCACCTTTAATGATGACAAGCCCTGTTTCCACTGCTACTAGCACTATGATCTCTCTTTTTTATTACATTTACCATCTGCTGTACCTGCAACAGACCTGTGATGCTGTCTCCTTCTTTCCTTCTCCATAAGTGAGCTGCTGCATCACTTTTTCATGTAAGTCCCATAGGATTTGATATTTAAAAGCAAGAAAAAAATTAGTTTTGCAAGCTGTTATAGCAGCGCTCCCCTAGATCTCATGCCTGCTCCTACCCAGGAATAGTTTGGTTTTATTAGGAAGGTTGTGCAGAAGTCCTCATCCCTCTGCCATTTGTAAGTCTCAGCTCCATCTTACACCAAACTGCATGTGTCTGGCAGCTTGTAAGTTTAGCTGCCTCTTTTCTGATAAGCTAGGTCAGGAATTGTTTCCTTTCCTAAGGCAAAGGTTCATTTATTCCCCTCATTCCTCTTACACTCTGTCTTATCACCCTTTCATTTGTGCTCCTCATCGGAGTGCAGGTCTGTGTTTTCATGCACTAGCACATCCTGTTGAGGTTTCCTTCGGACTGTGCTTGGGCATTTGAATTAGTCTTGCAGTAAATGGCCACACATCTCTGGGGCAAAGGTTTTGGAGTCTTTCTTTTTCAGAGAAAAATCAAGAGGGTGGTAGTGAAATTATAAACACTCTTTTTATCTTTTCATAAAAATACTCTTCTATGTGTTTTTTCCAATAGCAGCAGAGCTGAACAGCGTTTTGTCCAATGAAGCTGAAATAAGGACACTGAACAAGCACAAATCTTCAATATTCTGTACTTTCCTCCTTGCTTCAGTGCTTTGCCTGTTGTTTTCAAGAGCAAAAAAGACACGTCTCTGCAGCCTTGCCCTATGCTTACATTGTACAATTTGCCATCGTTACCCAGAAGCTGTACTGCCGCAAAATTTGGGCTCCTTGCTTTCTCTGTTTCCTTTAACGAGGAATATATGCATCGCCAAACAATTGACCAAAATGTTGGCTGTTTTAAAATGAGTTGTTTAATTTTCTCATCAGCTGCGGGGTTGAGGAATATCCCTCTTATATTTCCAAATATAAAAGTTTAGGGGGAAAAAATTCAAATCCATTAGTGATATTTGGAAGGGAGAGGATGGTGCCAGTCACAAAAAGAAAAGTTCAGTGATTTATACAGCGAAACTTGCAACTATAAGAGATAAATACAGAGGTGGTGCAAACACCTCCAAGTCAACCACTTTGGCTTCCTCCCTCAGTTGGGGTTCTGCTGGCATCCTGATCATGAAAGTGTCCTCTTGCTTTCCAAAGAGGGACATGAGCTTGGCCCTTAATTCCCTTAAAAAGGTTGGACAAGCCTTAACAGAACTGGTGGAATGCATTTTGAAAGAGTGAATACTGATATAACCCAGCCCTGCATTTGCAGAGGTAAGTTTTTCCACTGTCAGGGAAATTACTCTTCCACACACATGCAAGAAGTTTAAAAGCAAATTTGTACCCTAGTAGTAGTCATTAAAAAGAGAAGCACATTTATTAATAACAGCCTCCAAACCATTCACACTAGGCCCAGTCAGGGCAGCACATTCAGCTTTGAAGCCCTGTGGTTTGGGTCTACAGCAGATACTCTGCCAAACGCATGAGACAGCCAGCAATGCAGAAAGCCCAATGGTACTGATAAAGAAGGAAGAAGACTTCCTTTTCCTGTGTACATTTGAAGAATCTGAATGAACGTGTCACTTTGGAGAGGGATGGGAAGCCCTTTGGAGGGAGAAAGTATCTGTTTTGGAGTGAGAAAGTTCCATTTTATGAAAGAATTTAGGCGTTTATGACCATCTTTTACCTCTTGGTGCCTTTCTGCAGTGCAGCTGTGACTTCTAACCCTCATTAAGCTCTCACAGCAGTTCTGATGAAGCAGAAAGAAAAGGTATCTGATAAAGCTACTCACCTGAGTGGTGTTATGTGCTATTTTCTGCAGCTCTAAATCCTTTAGCTTTAATCTTCTGACAGCACAGAATAGTTTTTGCTGTTCACACACCCCTAATGTAACAACTATAACCATTTTGGCAGTGTTCACTCGGTACTAAGAGAGTACATACAGCAACAAACTTCTGTTGTCATTGATGCTATAAACGTAGTCCTCAATGCAGTATTAAAAGTATTATTTTAAGCACCATCCTAAATATTCAATCTGTAATTCTCCCTGAGGTTTTCCATGGACATTGGTATATTCCCCCCTGTCTATCAGTGCACAGGGAATCCTGGAAAAGAGGGGAAGACAGAAGTGAACTTGCACCCTGATGGAAATTAAAGACAGACACTATGCAAAAGAACCTTTTCCAGGCAACGAGCAGCTTTACTGAAAACCGAAAGTGAAGCATTTGGAGCTTCAGAGTTGAGGCCTAAAGTTCTTTTCTAACTAATTGGAAACTAATTAGGAAATGAATTCACCTTCCTCTCAAAACTCATGCATTGTTGACACATGTTGGCTTTTGCTGCTTCTTCAGCAGCCACTGAAGTAATTACTGATGTGATATTTTTCACTATCCATCATGTCAACCTGAGCAGAGTCACATCCAGCAGATTTTGTTGTTTATTGGTGAAAAGCAAAGGCACTGGGACTTAGTCCAACAAAAGACCTCCTGTCCCATGGCATCTCTGATGAGCTCACCTGATCTACACTAATTTTAGAAGGTGGGATTTAGGTCTATGAAAGAAAGGATACAAAAATGAGGGCACATGTAGCGCTGGTCATGAAGGGTTAAGTTGCATGTAGATCTACCACAGCATGATCCAGATTCACACCAGGCACTGCCTGCACATTGAGGCTGCTGGGAGCATTGCACCAGAATTGTGTAGAACTTGATACCTTCAGAAAACCCTGAACAAAGTTGCAGGTAGCCATGTCTATGGCCAATGTGCGGCCCTGACATAGATGGGACTCCTGCCCAAACATGAAACAAGGTAACCAGCAAATACCATTCATAACTAGGCTGCATGTGCTTAATTAAACTGAACTAATACAATAAAAGGTGTCACTCATCTGTTCAGGTGGGGGCATGCTCCCCTTCTCAATAAATGACTGTTTTCTTTTCAGCCTGCATAACACACACCAATCCTAAGTGCTCATAAATCCCATCTAAATGAACAGAATAGAGCTATTTCAGATGCTAGTGTTCCTTCTCGCTTCTACATACAACAGACATGAAAGAGCCAAAACAAGCCTTTCCCCTCTGTCATTTTCTGAAGAAACTATGCTGCAAGCCCCTGTGCCACGAAGACACTCACCTGAGATGATGAATGAGGTAGCAGCTTTTTAATGTCTTCTTCACACAATGCAATGGAATATGAAATCCAAGGAAATCTCCAGGGGTCAGCCCCACACCAGCATCCCCCCCACCTCTGCTATGGCACTACAAGGGCAGCAGGTGGTTTCCCAGGAGGAAGACAGCAGGTGGTTTCTAGCTCTGAGAACCAAAACTTACACCCTGTATTATAAGTGAAGGCCCCAAAGCTCATCTGGATGTGCTTGAGAGGTAAGTGAGCTCTGTGCTTTATTCTAGATGAGTTTTCTGCATTGATTTTGCAGGGAACCCAAAGCAGAATCTGATCTAGACAAGGCAAAAACTGCAGACCACGTCAGCAGCATCCGCATTCAGGAGGAAAGTGAGCAGCAGCCTTTGCCAGGGACAGATGGAAAATAGCTGCTCTGGTCACTGCTGTTGTTTGAAGTGACCTGGGACTCTGACCAAACTCCAGAAAGCAAACTTTGGCAGAAGTAAACAAAATCACCTCCTCCCCAGAAGTCAATAAATGTAATTACTGTTAGCTGCCCTCCTAGGCCACTTTAGGGCAGTTCCATTGAAGCTGACTGCTAGCCAGATCTCTCTCATGCATGCTCCCCGTGTCTCATTCAGATGATGACAAACTCTTAGAGAGACATGCCTTGGCTCAACCAGAAGTTACCGACTCACAACAGAGGTCAGTCTATGGATGCAGTTCTACAAACAGTGCTTTACGGGGGACCGTGCCATATAATCACAAGAATGCCTTGGTCTTAAAATCTGCCACCATCCATAGTTTGAGAAATTGTAAAACTAGCCCCATGCTGGCCCATTAAGGCTGGAGAGTTCTTCGTGGTTGTTTTTCTGTCAGAGACACCAAAATAAGCCCATCATCCCTGGGTGATATTCTGCAAGATTCCTCCTGCCTAGCTCTGCTGTATTTGCTGGAAGTGTGGCGAGTTTTGTCCTATTTTGTTTAAACACAACTAGCTGCTAGTCATCAAACTGTTTTGTGGGCATTGAGGTGGTTCACAGTGAAAGGGCTAGCCCTTCTGTGCTGTCAGCAGGGACCCTTCTTGCCCCATGTCATCTGTTTCTCCCTGTACCACATCCTTACTCATTTGCAGGTACCCACAAGGAGGGTGCTGGGAAGATGTGGGACCAAAACTCTGCATGTGTCTCTGTGCCTGGGTCCTGATGGCTGCTCCAGCTCTTGTCTGAGTCCTATGCAAGGTCATATCGCCCACCTGTTTGTTAACAGCTGGCAGTAAAGCCACACTCCTCAGGGTTCACCTGCACACTGCATTTATTGTAGTGGGATTTCTTTTTCTTCTGATTGCTGGCAAGTCCAGGTTGGACCTGTGCAAGGGTCTGGTGAGCTCCACCGAGCCCATGTCTTTCCTACACAGAAGAAAAACCCCACCACACAGAAATACATCCCCATGCCTGGGTGTGCAGCATGCATATGAGGTGGATTTACTGCAGTGCTGGACTTAAAACCACCCCATCTGGATCTGTTATCTGCTTGGTAACCCGAGTTTTCTTGCGACAGAAGGTCTGCTTCTCCTCTGCGGGAGAGAAACGCAACCAACAACAACAACAAAAAACAAGCAAATCAAAACAAGTGTTTTTGTTAAACTTGCATGCACTTAAGCCATTTCTTTGAACCTTTACAATTCGGCACAGTGTTCACTGGCGATGAATGTCTTCATCTGGCTTTAAAAGGTGGGAACAATGTTGTGCACTTAAATCCCTTAACTGGAAATTTCTTGCCTTTCATTTGTTTAGCCACAGTAGAGAAAAGACTAGTCACAAAACTTTCCTCTGTGCTTAAGAAGATTTCTCCTTTGAAGCAGTAACAACAATAATACTGTAATAGAAGTAAAGCCTGCTCTTCTTACACCAAGCATATTTTCTTCTGAAGAAACGTGCTGCAATTGCAATGACAAAGTCGGGCTTGCTAAGCAGAGCCGTTTCCCCCTGCTACTTTGTGTTGAACTTTTACAAGCAAGCCATAAATACATAGATACCAAAGAGTTAATTTGCGTTTTTAAACCTCCTTCCCAATATTCTCTCTCATTCCTGCATAAAATCCCCATGTCCAGACATCAAATCAGTAAACCCTGTTGCCTGTCAGAGAATACAATGTCAGGCCATTAGTATGTTAATAAGTCCGGAGGGTGACAGGTGGCCTAGTAGACAGCTCAATTAAGCTGCTCATTAAACACACGCTAACGAACAGCCAAGGCAGGGCCTGAACAGCACCATTCTGTAATGACATGATGTCAGAGCGAACAAATGAGGAAAAATAACAAAAACATTACAGCAGTGACAGACGCCACTAATAGGGACCCCTTGCACTACATCAGCCCTCAAATCAATGAGCAACAGGGATCAAAAAACTCGACCCAACATTCTCAGGGGACTGAATACAGCAAGATTTTTTTGGTGAGGTTTTTTCCTCTCTTCCCCCCCTCCTTTAACTAAAATCATCATTGAATATCAGAAATTAATA
>JANRGW010042371.1:1814-57467 GCA_024733675.1 Psilopsiagon aymara
TTGACATGCTTGTGAGGTGGGCTGATGCCAACCTGATGAAGTTTAACCATGACAAGTGCAAGGTCCTACATCTGGGTCAGAGCAACCCCAGGCACAGCTCCAGGCTGGGCAGAGAAGAGATCCAGAGCAGCCCTGTGGAGAAGAACTTGGGGATGCTGGTCGATGGAAAAATGAACATGAGCCAGCAGTGTGCGCTCACAGCCCAGAAAGCCAACTGTATCCTGGGCTGTATCAAAAGGAGCGTGACCAGCAGGTTGAGGGAGGTGATCCTGCCCCTCTACTCTGCTCTCGTGAGACCTCACTTGGGGTATTGTGTGCAGTTCTGGTATCCTCAACATAAGGACATGGAACTGTTGGAACAAGTCCAGAGGAGGGCCACGAGGATTATCAGGGGACTGGAGCACCTCCCATATGAAGACAGAATGAGAAAGTTGAGGCTGTTCAGCCTGGAGAAGAGAAGGATGCGTGGAGACCTCAGAGCAGCCTTCCAGTGTCTGAAGGGGGGCTATGGGGATGCTGGGGATGAACTCTTCATTAGGGACTGTAGTGATAGGACAAGGGGTAATGGGTTCAAACTTAAACAAGGGAAGTTTAGATTGGATATGAGGAATAAATTCTTTAGTGTAAAGGTGCTGAGGCACTGGAATGGGTTTCCCAGGGAAGCTGTGTATGCTCTATTGCTGGCAGTGTTCAAGGCCAGGTTGGACATATCCTTGGGTGACATGGTTCAATGTGAGGTGTCCCTGCCCATAGCAGGTGGGTTGGAACTAGATGGTCTTCAGGCCTTTTCGAACCCTAACTATTCTATGATTCCAAGTCTAGATATCTGTTTGGTTGTCCTTGCATACCTGAACATGCACACAGTGGGCCAGGTAGGTCTTGGCATGGTTAGGTGTGTACAACAAGAGCAGAAAATAAATCTTCAGGTTCATCCAAACACTGCTATATGACCCAAGTCACACAGAGCTCTGTTTGTTGAGGTTTCCATAATTCAGATTTCCATAATCATTTGCTTAATAATTTTGTCCTTGTGGTTAAGTAAGTTATCCAGCCTGTGAGAAATCATGGGGACTTTTGAGCATGGAGGACAAGGTCCATCTTGGAGCTTTCACAGGTATAAGCTACTGCTTCTTCCTTCCTGCAGGGATGTTGAACTTGCACTGAAACATCTGGGAATTATGCACAGTGGTAGGAGACAGAATGGCTTTTCTCTAAAGTCTTTTTATTGTTTCCAGTTTGCCTGCTCAAAGTGGTGAAGAGAGAGAAGGACTGTGGTAGTGACTTTCAGGGGATTTGTATAAGAGCCAGAGATGTGTTGCCCTCATGTTACAAATCCTGAAAATCTACAGGGAAAAATATCAGTGCTGGCTTTGACTCTAATTCCCTCTGTCTTGAGAGGCATTATTGCCCTCACAGCAAGAGGAACCATGTCATACTAATCAGAACCACAACAGGCAAATATTTCCTTTCTCTGAGGAAGACAAAAAAGCAAGAGACATCTTTTTTAGCATCCTGGCAGTGTACTGCCAGCTTCCTAATTGAAAGCAAAACAAACTCCTGGGGCCAATTCTTTCAGAGCATCACCAATTTTGTACAAGAACATCAAATTTAGAATTTAAGTAATGCTTAGAATGATGCAGTAAAAGCTACACATCAGTCATCTTTCACTTTCTGTAGCGTCTTTGCTGTACATACTTATTCTAAGCGGAGTCCAACTGAGTCTTTGCTGTTCTAAGTACCATGAAAATAGATGGATGGATGGATGGATATATAGATAGATAGAGAGACAGACAGACAGAAAAGTCTCTGCTCCATACAAATTATATGATAGGCTGGATTACATTAAAACTAAACTGTCTTTATTTATAGAATGCCACATGGTCATACAGAAACCTGAAATAATCCAGCTGAAACATGGCATGCTACAGACCATTTACAGTAGTAAAAATATTTAAATTTTTAACTATAAAAAATCTCATATCTTCAAGTTTAATTTGGGCAGAAATTTTCAGATAACGTTTTAGGAGGAGAAGTTTGAGAATAGCATTTTAGAACAGCTCATAATACAAAATAATTTACATGTAACTTTGTTTCTAATGTGCGTTTATTACTGTATTTCTGTTTTGCTTTTATTACTGGGCAATAGCAGATTCTTGAGGCTTCTGTAAAATTGGCATCAATAAATTCTTTTGTTCTTTGAACAGAGAAATTCAGCATTAGCTACCATTATTTTTTTCCAGTAGGATGTGCACACTCATGATGATGGTGTAAGTGGTATAAAAAATACATGCTATATTTGCATGGTGGTCAAACCTCTGAAATTACATAGTTTGTACCTCAGCCACAGGTGACAGCCTCAGGGTTTATAACAAAGTAAAAGATCAACCAGAAAATGATAATGATTAAAAATAAAAAGCATTTGCACTCTAATTCTTCTCTGATATCAAGAATGCTTAAAAATCTCCCGAGAATTTGCTTTTGTTCGGGTTTTACTGACCCATAAGCAGACTGGTCGTTATTCCATGCAGATTTCTCAAATTGACCAAACTTTTCAGGGATTAATGAGACCTAAAAAACTTCTGACCTGCTTGAGGATCACTCACAAGTGAGCTGCTTCCTTTATACTGAGCTGACACTGGCTAGGTATAATGCCAGAGAGAAAACAAGACACATGGTTAGTTGTCCAATGATGAAGAAGTGCTGGCAAAAAGAATGACCCACCTGTGTGAGCCAGAAGGAAGCCTGCTGGGATTTTGCAGACCTGTGCCCTCAGGTGCTTTACATTTAATTGCTGTTCCTCATACCTACCTGCCTAAGAGAGTATCAGAAATTGCCACTCACCAGTTTTAGCAAAAACCTTTGACTTTAAATATTCTGGGTTTTATCAATATTATTAGAGCACCTTAAACAATTTAAAGCACTCATTGGCTGATAATGGCTAAAATTTGCTCAATAGTTTCAATAGGAAGATATTACTTGCATTGAAGTGCAAAGTCATTTTGAGCAAAAGTTGTGACTATTTTAACACACAGCATGCGTCACTGTTGTTCCCATTCATGTCCTCCAGCTCCTTGCAAGTTCAATTAACTGCAAAATTAGCACGTTCGGTCACTGTCACCTACATGAGGTCCGCGCTTGTATCTGCTTTGTCACAGCATACCAGCCTTTGGAAGAAGGAGTGCTGAAAACAATAGCCAAAGCTCATGCCAAAAATACTTTTGATAGAAAGTGATTTTTTGAAGTGTTAAGCTGGCTTTGAAGCCTGTGGTTTGATTTTTTTATTTTGAATTTTTTTTTTTTTAATAGTGTGCTGCTAGAAATAGCACTTGAGGAAAAAATACCTTTACTTAAGCCACTCTCCCCTTAGAGCTATGAGTGAGTTCAGTTCTCTGACTTGATATATGCTACTCTTAATAACATTTCTTTTTTGTAAACTAGCCTGGAAAAGGAGGGGGAATGAAAAGAAGATCGTTGTTTGCTTCTGAGCCCTAGTGTCTGCTAGAAATTACAAATGTTTGTTTCACAACAGGGTGTGAATTACTTGGTTGCAGTCAACCATTGTTTGGAAATAAATTTTGGAATGTTTCCTTTATGAAAGGTTTTTATTTGGTTAGGACCCATGATTCTGTATTTCTTTCAGCTGTTCACATGTTCCGTCGCTACAGTATTGCTCATTTTTATAGTAGTGGGTCCAACTAATAACCAGACATGTTTCAAACTACATCTTGGATCATGGTGAAAATCTAACTCCTGAAAGCTGTATTAAACCAGAATTTCATACATTGCGCATTCTGCTAACAGTGGTCCTGGGATTTAACTTTTAATAGAAATCTTCCATTATTTCCTGGAAATAATTAAATAAAAGGTGGTCCTAAATTTTTGCAAGTGTGGTGAACACATTTTCAAATGTGATGATTGGGATTGAACTGTTTTGAATCTTTTTAATATGTTGGAAGACAGCAGTTGGTTTTTCCATTTTGTCTGACCATACATGAATAGCTGCATAAAATGGATCAGAGTCCATTAGTGCTGGATCATCTGGGAGACTAAGGCTACCTTTTGGCAGAAGGCGGGGTTTTCTTTTAAGAGTGTTGATTAGAACTGGATCGCTTCCAGATGGATCAGTTTAATTTAAATATTGCCACCACCACCACCCCCAATTTGTCAGTCAGAGGAATGTGCCTGTGGGAAGAACAGAGAGGTGGCTGAAGTGGTGCAGCATGAGAGTGGGAGTGCCTTCATCGCACAGTGCCAAGATTTGAAAGACCAAGCGGAACACCAAAATTCAGACTTAGGCTTCTGGCTTAATGTTAAGGTGCTGGGTACCCAGAACTTGCTGCTAATGCGACTGTATTTGTGACATGGTAAACACTTTTGAAGACAAATTTTGACTTTGGGACCTAATGAATTTTGGCATTCTGGAAAACTAGGAACATGGGTGGAAATTAAACTTTCTCGACCTTGTAACTGTTTTTTGATAAAAATTTTGATGCTTCAGGTTCCTAAAAAATATCACTGCTGGTCTGCAGGAATTTCCTTACCTTATTTCCTTCTGGATCTACTTTATTTACTTACTTGCAAGAGAGCACGTCACCTCAGCAGAAAAATCTGGGAAACGATCATATGTGGCTTTTGTGTCACAGCTGCAATCTTTCATTGTGTTCATTACGTAGAGACATACAGATGTGGCTTGGAAAAGACCTCCTGAATCCTCCTAACCCAATCCATTGCTAACCTCCATGGCCATATAATCTACATGGGAGAAATTTGTCTTTAGAGACTTGAATTCTAGTTCCACTACTCTTTCTGAAAGGCTGCTCCACAGCTTTCTTTTGTAGATGATTGGAGGCCTTTCTCCAATTACGTGTGAGCATTCTCAGACAGAATTGACCTTGCAATTGGTTTGTAGCATCTGTAGCTTCTCACACCTGTGAAGAAGAGGCTATCTTTCTGATCTGAAAGGTCTTTATACCCTTTAGATTCAGTATAAATGCCTGCTCCAGACAAGTGCAGCTGCAAAATGGCATCTAGATTTGCTTTCTTCTTTCACCATTTTTCAGCCTGCTGCTTTCTATGTTCTTCCTATAACAAGCAAAAGGAGTTAGGGCTGAAGTATGCCAGGAGGCTATCCTGTAGAAGAGTTTGTGTTTTTTTCACTTGATGTTTCTTATTTGGAAATTATTTGTCTTTGATTTCTTTTTCATTATGTTTTTTCCTCAGGTTTATCTTTTGTCCTTGTTTTGGAAGGTAAATGTAGACCTTTGTGTATGTAGTTTCAGTAAAGGTTGCAGTAGACCACTGGAGTACCACAGTAAGAGACCACAGTACTTCATCCCTTGTTTATGTCCTGCTTTGCAAACTGGAAGTCTTGCTCTCCTTCCTCTAACCTGTCCACACTCTCAAGCAGAGCAGACGAATCAGGAATAAGTGGGATTTTTTAATTTCTCTGACTAGTCTATTACTTTAACTACACTGAGTGGTTCCTTTAGCAAATACTGTCTTGGTTTTGCTGCAAGTTATTCTATTAATCCTATCATGAAAATCAGAAGACAAACCTAGGTAGTTCTGATATCCTATATAGTCCTCAGGAACTTGACTCATCTGTAAGTGATCCTGTGTGTTCTGCAGTATCGTGGTTTACTTTCCCTTCTGCTGCCTTCTCAACTCAGTTGGCCAAAGCGATTATTTTCTCTCCAAAGGAATCCTCCTCTATAGTATTTTGCATCTCCCATATGTGATTTTATTTTATTTCTTTGCTTCATAGTCTGATGCATGTGAGATGTCCAGAGGCTAAACAGAAGAGCGTCATGTGTCTCTTTTCCTTCCTCCTGTGACAATAATCTCTAATAAAGGGAATTTTAGTTGATGCTACTTTGACAGCTCAGGACCAATGACTTCTTATTAGAAATGAAATTGGATTCAGAGTTTATAGTTGTACTTCCAGTTTTTATTTAAGGGAAACCCTTTAAAAATAACTTTTACTCTGTAGGAAAAAGCCTTTCTCAGTAATATTTTGTTTTCTGATCCTGGCACTTTTTACACTGTATGTAATTTGGGACTATTTACATATACATAGCATTGCCAGGACTCATTTGAAAATGATATTTTAGAAGCATGGAGAGAACTGGCAGGCACCAGATATGACAAATCTCACATGTACAGAGTTTCTCAATTTTCTTCCAAACATTGTTTTGCTTCCTGGTGATACTTCATTTTTATACCAGTAACCACTGTGAAATAAATACAGTTTTGCTTATGCCTGTGGGTTTTAGTGAGTGTATATTTGATAGATGTTTTTTCTGAAAGATATGATTCTGTTACTTTTGAAGTCAGTTGGAATTTCACATTTTGTGCCCAAATATACAGCATGCTTACCTTGTCAGTCAGTGAGTTACTGCCTGCTGAACTAAGGTGCAGATTAGATTAGTAATTTTTTTTTCCAAGTGGACGTTATCTATTCCAATTTTCTCTGACACTGTAACATAAATTGATTTTTCTTTTCTTCAGAGTTCTTCTGGAAGCAGTTTAAAATGAAATTGGAAGTTGCTTCCACCAATGGTAAGGAAAGCAAAGCTAAACAACGTCGTGCATACCCAGCTACTCAGCTGCTATCCTGCTTCCTTGCCAGGCTTTGGGATGCCTCAGGGTGTATCAAATTGGAGTTTAATGTCTTCTTTTTTTTTAATCTCTTTTGCTCCTGTTTATCATCATTTAGCAAAGTAATTCTTACCAGATACCTAAAGTAGTGGAGGAAGGAACCATCAACTGACAATGGTCCCATGATTTTCCTGCATAGATGCAGATGACAGCGTTCTTATGGCCAAATTAATTGGGATCATTTCCTGTTGGTGTCCCTGGGGTAAAATGGAGCTGGGTGTGCTCCGAAATCATTCCCTTCCAAAAACCCCCTCCCCGCAGGCAATGGTTGGGAAGAAAGGGAGCTGATTTAATGGGCACTGGAGCTATTTCTCATTAGGAGGCAAACTTAAACAGCAAGATTTTGGAATGAAGTGTGTGTTATTTGGACTACTCAAAGTTGTTAAACAAGGGAGAGAAACAGCTAGTTGCTCCTCCCCCATTTTTTATGTGATGGGATCGGTTTTCAAAGAGAATGGATGTGAATGCCCTACACTGTAATCACTGGATATAAGCACTGACATGACCTGCAGAATTTCAGCCTCTCTGGATGTTCAGAGGTAGAGGTGAGAAAGAAAGACTCACCTCAATGGGCAGCAGCAGTGTCTTAATTTTCATAGCCTCTCTTTCATAAAGACAAAATTCAGGTATATTCAGTTTGTAAATTAGGGCACCAACGTTTAGGTATCTACATGTAGGTGTCCCCCTGTGGGCAAAGTGTGCTCAATAGAGATTAGAGAACTGTTCAGGAGAACAGCTATAGCTCCACACTTCTAGATGAGATGGTTTGAGCATGGTGGGATGGACCTGAAAATACCAGCTTACATGGGAACACCTACATCTAATCAAATGTAGGTGAATTTAGCTGAATTTATGTCTATTGTTTGTTTCGCTGTTTGTTTTGGTTGTGTTTTTCTTTTTTCATTTATGACAACAATACTTTTATTCTCCCATCAGAAGTCGAAAAGGACCCAAACAACACCACAGGGGATAGCACCAAATCCTTGCAGCAGCTCATTCAAAATGCAGTGGTACTGCCCACCTACCTCTTGCTATCCTGGCAAAGGCAGATTAATTCATGTTCCTCGAAGAACCCGGGCTACTGATGTAAACTGGTGGTGATGTTGGGAGAAGAGCAACGGCACCAGCTGCTTCCAAAGCCAAAGCTTAGTGCAAGAAAACCAGAAGGGCAGCTGGTGTCATCTCTCCAAAGAGCCTGACATCTATCCACCTGTATGTAAGCTGCTTCCTGTGTTTCTAATTATTCAGAAGTAACTGTCTTTAATAGTATTCTTTCTAAAGCAAGATTTAACCTGAAAAAAAATCATGTCATCTGTACAGCTGATGTTAATGAACATGCAGGTTTTGGCTCAGGGCTGGTGTCAGCCAAGTGAGATGAACTGAGTCAATATCCATATCGGTGAAATGAATACAGTAACATTTAGATCAGATGTTTTCCCCCTAACTCCCCTTTGCACTCAGGCCAGTGTACTGTACTTGGCACCTGAATAAACACTTGCAAATATTTATAATTCCCCACCTTCTCATAGGGGGCTTTCTGAGATCTTTCCCACAACTCTCCTGTATAAAACAGTTGAATCCCTCTTCTTTCTTAATAGAAACATGGAGGTAATGTGCCCCTTGTCACAGCAGACATCTGTTATATATATAGTAGTTATCCTGTAGCTCACAGATTAATCATTGTGCTCCATCTCATTTTGCATTTCAATCTGTAAATTACAATGATTCCTTGAAGAGATGGAAAATAGGTTTGCTCATTGTATTATTAATAAACCCTAAATCACTCCCATATTCCTAACTCTCATTTTATGTTATTTGTTTCATTCTTCAGATGACAAATATTTGCTGCTAAAGACACTTCACTAAGATGAAGTTTGCTAATTGCAATGATTGAAGTTTCAATTGAACATTAATTAACTATTTCTGTAGGGCTCATCACAGCAAAACCTTCTGCACTTGTGTAAATCTGTATTTAACATCCCATGACAAATGCATGCCTTTCAACAATTGGTTTGCAGCTCTTGACAAATGTTTCTATTTCATTGCATAAGTTATGAGTTTAGTCACTGCATCAAAAATAGCCATAGCTTAGATTTGCATTAAGACGAATTACTCTCCAAGTGCATTTCCAGTCTTTTGGGAATCAGCATGCTTTCTGTAAAATGAGGCTCTTCCTCCCATTTTTCCTGAATGTATATGTTTTTATATAACAAGAGAATTAAAAATATCCAAGAGGGCACTGCAATAATTCATACGTAGGGTGTGTGTGTGTGATGCAGTTCAGGAATTTGTTCCAAACCAGTGTCTCCTTCTGTGTGCTTTTTTTGGATTAGGCTTACAGTTTCCATAACTAAAAAAGTAATCATTTGCACTTGGGATCCATTCTTGCATTGCACCCTCCAAAGCCTTTGGTATGGAAAGCTTGGGGGAATGCAGTGTAAGCCCTTTTGTGACTACATTTGTCGTCAGTTTTACTCTTTAGGGTGGAAATTTGGTGTTACAAATACAATTCTAAGCAGATCTATTTTAGCCAATGGCATTACCTTGATGACAAACCACTAGAATGAAGAGCTGATCTGGTCCCTTGGTCTTCCTCCTTTCTCCAGTAGTACCAATAGGAAACCTTGCAAAGGACGGTGTTCTTGTGAGACTCAGGTGTAAACAGTAATGATCCTCACCGTTTATAACCATTCTCTCTGTGTGCTCTGAAAAGTGAGCTGGCTCCTGCAGTTGCTTGGATCATGCAACAAAGGCTGCTTCTCTATGGCTCAGCTTATTACTATACATGAGGATTTGAGTTTCCATACTTTTAGGCAAGTGGCTCCTTCTGCAAATGTTTGAGAGCTAAGCTAGAAGTTGTGGTGAGCACTCCACCCAATTTCTGGTATGCAGCTAAACAATATCTTACGCTATTTTGATGTTGAATAAATGGTAGGAGAACAATGCATCTGTCTAGCAGAAGTGTGGAAAGACTGAAAATAAAATTACAACTACCTATGAAATCAAATATTACGGGTGAGTTCTTTTTTTTTGCTTTTCACAGCATAGCTGTTTTTTTTAAAAAAGTCTTGATTTTAGAACAAAGAAGCTTAGCCTGGAAATAAGAATTCAAACATGTTTTCCAGGAGATAGCTCTAGAGTATTCATTTTAATATATATATGTATATATATATATGTATGCATTGTATTTTTTTTATTTAAGATTTTGTTTGACAATTATTTTCCCTTTGCATTTGGTTTGCATTACAGTATGAGCTTAAGCAATTGTTCTTGGAGAAGAGTTGTGCAAATATATATCAATTTAATCATTTGTGTTAATAGAAACTATTCTTTGTGATTTTCTTGGTACTTTTGAGCCTATGCTGTGTACATCCAGTCTACTTTACACTTTCCAGTATTATCCATGGTTTATCCTCATTAGTCTCAGGTTTTGCAATTTTTCTCCTTCATATGGCTTGAATTTTGCGCAAAGCCTGGGACTGCTTACATTGGGAATAGCCTGGAATTCAAGGGAGGCAGAGTTGCTTTTCTTTATGATTTTGAGCCTTTATGACTCCAGGCAAGTCCTTCAGTGCCTCCGAGTCCTCCTGCGTTTTTGTCTTGTTAGAATCTGAGAGTGAGCTCTCCAGGGACTCTGGCTTTGGGTCCACAGGGTGACTGGAGAAATCTATCTGAGAGTGTCTAGGTGCCACCACTTGTGCCACCATTGCATCACTTTGGGATGTGACACATCCCAAAAGGTGTATGCTTTTTAATCAGAAGTGTTCATCAAAAATATGAGGATATATTTTTAGTGCTTTTTCATGACTTGCTAAATCCATCTTCAAGTTTGTTGTATGGCCACAAATATTTTTGCTACTACACAGATGGAAAGAAGCATCCATTCTCCAGGAATACTGTCCCACATAGACTTCAGGGGAATATGTATGATTCTTTCCCTCCAGGGCTGTTTCATTTGTCTGTGCTTGTTTGTGTTTGTTTGTAAGTGAACCTTGCAGAGACTCTGACTATTCTTATGGATGGAGGAAACCACAGCGAGCACAATTTGCCTTGGGGTCTGCAGAGTGGCAGGTTTGGGTTGGTCAGCACTGTCTTCATTAGCTTGATCAGACTACAAGATCATGCTGCCCACTTCCTGAAACAATTTTGCAATTGGTTGTTAATCCTGTGGATCAACCCCCATTAACATTGTTTAACCCAACACCTGTAACCTTATGTGTTAGGCTGGCTGAAGCCAATGATGGGTTCCTCTGCTGGGCTCAGCTCTGGTGTGATGAAAAAGTGGGTGAGATTGGCTACTCCTATTCATGCTCTGAAATTATGCATCAGCTCATTAGGTAAGATTTTTGGTGCTGTTGCTTAGCTGTCTGGTGGCAGAGAAGGCTGCCTTGAATGTGCAGTGGTTTGTAAACACAGGCTGGCAGATGTATTCAGTTAAAGTCTAATTCCAGGCTTGTGGCTTACCCTTGGAAAGCTTTCTTCCATCTAGCAGCAGCAGCAGCACTACCGAGTTCTCATCAAGACTGAAGCTTCGTCAGCTGTCTGTCTTCCAGGTACTTATTTTCTGAAGTGCTGAAACATCTTACGGGTTTCACTGAATTCTGTGTCACGGGAGCGCCAGTAAAAGTAAATGGCTGGAGGAGAGCTTGCTTTTCTAGCATTTCCAGGCATGGCAATGAGACAAGCTCATGGAAGAAAACTCCACCCTGGCCTATTAAACATTAAGATGCTGTTGCAACCATTGGCTCAGGAAGTCCCGCATTATGCAGTGCCAAGAACTGGTAGAATATACAAGGGAAATATCTGTGTCTGCTTTCTCTTGTCTTTTACTCTGTTCCAAAATATTCCCTACTTTGAAATCAGCTTCTGAATTAAATGGTCTTCAGTGTGGTCCTATAAAGCTGGACTCCTTAACTTCTTAAAGTGTTTCCCATATATTTGAAAGCATTGTGTGGTCCCACAGAAAGTTGGCAAGGGACCCAAATCACAGACTTTACAAAATATATGCATTGTATGACACTGTGTGAGCGTTTTAGTAATCTCTAGTGGACCAAAGGAGCAGTCCAGACTGGGTGGAGGCAATCAGCCAGCAGGACTGACTAAGAAGAGTAGGAGAGAGTCTTTAAACACATAAACTGACCAGTCCCATCAGCGTTCTTGTTTAGATCATGTGTTCCTGGGTAGCTGTGTGCAACTTGAGGCCGAAGAAATCCCACAGAATAGTCAGGAAAATGGAGCTGGATAGCTTGTCAGGAGGCACTTGAATCAACAGGAAAATCTGAGTCCAGAATATAGGAAGCTGTTGAGGAGGTAGGGATGTCTCTAAATTTCAGGGTCCTAGGACCTACTGCAAGGAGAGGCTAGATAAGAATTCTTGCAGAGTAGAGCTCAAACAGCCAGGCATGAGCATCCTGAAGCATGGCTGAGGATCTTCTTTGAGGTGTGATTTGATTTACTGATTTATCTTCCCCTTCTGAGCTTGTACCTAACCCCTTTCTTTGAATCTTGTGAAGGAGACAGTCCTTCTAAAAATGCCTATGTGTTTGTTATTAAACCTGGGTTGAAGTGAGTCAAGGTGGTGCTGGTAAGCAACCTTAGCATACACTGTTTCCATGTTTGTAAATCAGAGTAAAGAAGTGTATAGGTAATGTAAAGGGTTTGCTAAAGAAAATCACAGCTTATAGTCTGCTTTGACTAAATAAAAAATATGGTCTTAGTTCTGGCATCCTCCTTTTTCCTTCAAGAGAAGTATTGGGGGGACTCCAAGACCATCCTGAAGTAAAGAGTCTTTCACTGAAGTGAAGAGGTGCCATTAGCATCTAGTAGAATCCAAAATCTGTACGAAGGCAGCACATCTTATAGATTCTGGATCATGCTGTGCCTTGAGATAGAACACAAGTAACAAATATAGGACAAATGACTCTATTTCTTGACCATCTCTATGTGTAATAAGGTGCAGAATTATATCCTTAACCAACAACAATCTAGAAATATGCTAAAATAAGATGATCTGATCAGAGAAGAATGGCAACAAGAGCAGTAGAATGATTTTAGCTAATTATAGAAGAAAAAAGGGAAACCTGAAAGTAACGTAAGGTTTCATCCTATTCTTTGGCTCTGAGCCAGAATTCAGCCCTCCTTCACTTCTGTCATTTTAGGAGGTACAGGCCTCACTGATCAGCCAGCAATAATTCATGGTTGTCAAAATGGATCAAATTGATTGTTAATTAATAAAACCCACAATTTGGCATTATAGTACTATTCATTATTGTTTGCTGTTATTTTTTAAATTAAAAATCCCACATAGATGTTAATCTTGGGAATAGTTTTATCTTTGGAGTGTGTAGTGTACACTCCAGTACTACACTGCAGTGTGCACTTAGTTGTAACACTTAGTAATATACTGTGGTAATGAAAGAAAGATTTTCAATAATATCACTTCACATACCAAATAGTCCAGTTGAATGCATGGGCATGAATTGTTGAGTAAGGTACCAAATGTGAGAAGCAGTCAGTGGCAGACTCTGCCTCTGAGATACTGAGCATTTTCCTTAAGTAGCTGATATTACTGAATGCTTGACAGTTCCACTGTATGATAGTCTTCATGAATTTCCTGCCTTTGAAGCTCCAAATGGGCCACTTCAGTCTCCACAGAGACATTAATTCTATATGCTTTCTTTTCCCCTTAGAGCTGAATTTTTTAATTAACACTAAATAAATAATCTTTACAAACTGTTATGAACAATAGCCATGAAATCCAGTGGGTAACTGGTTTGAACTTCAGCTGTCCATTTCTTTTTTACATCACCGGAGGCAATCTTGTCCGTGCTTTGTCGGGTATGACCTCTTCTACCCATCCCGTCTTCTCACATACACCCCTCTCGAGAGGAGAATGAGAGATTCAGATCATCCTGATTCCAGCTGAATAGCAGTCTATTAGGTCCCAGTATTTCAAAGCATACAGCGATTTCCCGTCAACATCAAAGCAAATTACTCTGGTTTAGTTTATCTTTAGAAAAGGAAGCATTCCTTTATTTCTCCACTGGACCTCGTTCGTCCTTGCTAAGTGCTGCTGCAGATATTGTTCCCTCCTTTCAACTTCCTTTTATAAGTTTGTTTCCCTGAGAGTTGTGAATTTCAGTCTGGCAGTTTTATTTGTTATTTTAAAGGAATGTATTATGTCATTGCAGCTCCCACTTTTGTGCTTTTCTAATGTGATTGGAATAAATTAACTTGGCTGCACACAAAATGATTTTACAAATTCGCTTTGAAAAATTGGAAAGGCCATGACAGAGCAAACAAATAAATTTATCATATTTTGAAGCATTAAGTTCTCGCTTTCATATCAAAACATATAGCTCCGGAACACTCATCTCAGTGCTTTAAATTAATCTCTGGTTTTGTATGCTTGAGTTGAATTTCTTCAGGGCAAATTTCTCCCTTCTTACATTTCTAGACATGAATTCACAGATGCACTTCAAATGCCAGTAACTAATACAGGAAGTGAATGTCTGAAATTTTTTTCATGGAAGGAAAAATGTCACAAATATATTGTATGAAAATATATCTCTTCTAAGACTTGAGTTGAAAATAGAGCTTTCTACAAATTTAAAACATTTCTGTATACGATTTCCAGATAATTCTTAAAATAGGAGAAATAAAGTGAAAAATTTGAAGAGCAACTGTCAAACTCTGTAAAAGTAACTGAAAGTTGGAAAAATCATTTCCTTCATGTAATTTTGCATTTTCATCTGGGATTTTTTTGTGGCCTTTTTTCCTTATTCAAAATCATACTTTCAAAACTTCCTTAACTGTTTTTCCCATCTGGGTTTGAAAAGAAGAGTGTGGTGTAAAATGGCTGATGATTTGATGTTAATCATCATCATCATCATTTGTTAACCCCAATTCCATAAACATTAATGTCTAATTGTGAAAGCTACCCCACTTGACTGGAAACTCATTTAAATTGCCCTCTTGCATGGCCTGATGCTAATCCAGTAGATATTGATGCAAAATTTGATTTCAAAATGCAGGTTTAGATGTAAATTGATAATTTCCAAAGGTTAGGTCACCAAGATTTTCTAAGGAGGTAATATCAAGGCCCAGTGTGAGAATTTGGACTTGCTTTCACTACAAGTGGAGTCTTACTTGACCTATGGTCTTGACTTGGGCCTATATCCATTAAAGATGGGAATGAGAGACCTTGAAATGCAGCTTTAACCCACTTCTTAAAAAAATTTATGAAAGAAGCTAATTGAGGTATGTTTCTGTGTTTGGGCCAAAGAGCTTCTAACAGGTTTTTATGTAGATTTGTCTTTAGTGTTTTAAATCAATTTCATCTCCCATATCCTTTCAATAAAATCTAAGCACAAGAGTATTCACTGTGGTTTGCGTATACTCTGTTTTAATAAACAGCAACATAAAGCTCAGAAGGGACAGAGGGGGAAGTTGTTGGTTTGTTCTTTTCTTCATACCTGATGTTGCAGGCTGAAAATAAATGCTATGAAGAAAGAATTTATGATTCCAGCTTGGTTGGTTTTCTTTTATTTTTTTTTTTCAGTGTGTATGACCAATTTTTTTTTTTTTTAAAGGTAAATGTAGGTTTGGCAGCTTCTATTTGATTTATTAGCTAAATTTTCCAATATAAGTAGCCTATCTTCTGTATTTAACAATTAGAAAAATTAATAATAAAGTATTTCTTGCCTTCATTATTTTGACATAAAATCTCAAAGTAACAAGTTGTTAGGTAATTAGTTAAAAAAAAAAAAAGGTAAAGTTTTTAGCCAGGAATAATATAATGCATGGCTAAAACTGAAATCACAGTTCAGCTAGATTTAATTTTTTTAACTAACTCATCAGGATGTACAGATCTCTCCTGCATTCCCTTGCCTGCATAGCAGCTAGCCATGGGGATTTTGCTGGCTATTCCCAGGCTCACAGAGACCCGCAAGTAGCGGTTCGAGCAGTGTGAGAAAGGACACATTAGAAGCCCTTACATAGCTCTTTGCAGATAACAACCATTTTTTTTTTCAAATTTACAACTAAGTAGTCTGATTTGGGTAGTATTGATCTTGTCAGTGGATAATATTTATTGAATTTCAGAGTGAAAGGCAAACAACACTCTGCAATTCTAAGTTATTTTTTTACTATTACTGCTGAGAGAGTTGAAGTGCTTGCTGAGGACCACAGGAACTGTTGGGATTTCTTTGTGGAACTGTTACATGATCCAGGATACACCTTTTAATTTCTGGTACAGAAGGGAAGACTAGAAAATCTAGTCTAGTGGGAGCTATCAAGGTGTAGAGCAAGCTATCCCTTGTCACTCTGTGTCCCTGTCCCTTCCTTCTGCCCCTGTCACTCCCTCTCAGTTGGATGAGATCACAGCTCATGTACCAGCTTGTAATTCAAGCTCAGAGAAGATGCCTGGTCTTAAATGATTATGATCATGTCTTTTCCCCCATGATTTTAGGGACAGTCTGCTTGCCTAAACAGAGAAGTAGTACTCCTTCTGGTGATATAGAGTATCCACCATTGCTTTTTGCTGGCTTTATAATATATACAGTGCATCTGTACTTCAGTGTTGCAATTTTGTAGAAGGAGAGTAATAACAGTTTTGAATACCTATCCCCTCAAAGGGACTTCATAATGCTTAGATACATGCTGAAAAGGACTTGAAGAACTGCAAGTCACATGCAGCTCTGCTTGCAGTTTGTGGTGCTGGGCAGGGCTCAACAGCTGACCCTGGCACTCAGAGCCAGGCACCAGAGAGTTGGGACTTTGGGTGTTAGGGTATACTGATGCTGGAAACTGTTCCACCAGCAGCTGTATCATGTCTGTGTGAGATGGGCTGCCTCTCTTCTCACAGTAGGATCAGACAAGTTATACAGGGGGCAAAGACTTGGAGAGAGTGGTTTATATGCCCAGATGGAGCCACTGTGATAATCTGGTATAAACTTCCAGATAATTTAATGATTGGCAAGAGCAGGATGTCAGATCCTTGTTGGTTTTTTTGACGAGGGGAGAGAGTGGTGAGGTGTTAATTAAGAGGGAATTAGATCTCATTAGCTCTGGGTACGCACTCTTAATGATGTGCTTTTCTTTGTTCTAGACACAGAGCATTGTGCTAGAATCCTACTGACCTTTGATAACTATTTAAGACACTGAAAGACAGAAGAAAGCAGATGCCAAGGTATCCATGACAGTGATGGAGGCAGTCCATCTAGTTTTGCTCACTGGAAAACTCAGTCTTACTGCCTGACGCCTGGGCAGTAATGGAGTAACAGCTCAACACCACAAAGTGCTGAGGCAACTGTGTTAGTGAACCTGGTGTCTTCTATTTTGGATCTTGGTAAAGCTGATAAGGTTTAAATAGGAAGTCACAGCACAAGTGTCTGGGGCATGCTAGGATTGTTTTTTTTAAATAGATGTTCACAGCTGAAACACAGTGCTAACCTCTCTCAAAATTCTTTTTGGGGCCCCATCATAACCATGACATGTATTCTTTCTCCAGTCAGGGACTGCATATATATACAGGGGGTGTCAGAGTGATGAGAACTCAAAATGAAGAAAGCAAGGGCAGGTAAAGGTCAATGAGGGTTTGATGGGTAAAAGCAGATTCCTAAGCTCCTCATTCAGGGGCTTACACAGGAGTAGGGCTGTTCCACCCTACTGCAGGGACTGCCTGGGAGAAACACTCAAAGAAGGCACGTTTCTTCAGGAATTACCAAAAATGAGGACAAAAACTAGCAAATATCTGGAAGAGGAGCAGTCTGAGAATTTGCTTCCTTTTGACGAAATTTTCTCTTAATCTGTGTACATATTTCTATAAGACTGCCATTACTTTGCAGAGCCACCAGCTAAATGAAGAGTTGAATATCCACTTGTTCACTCAGCACTCATACTCTGAAAAGCATGGCGGAACTGTTTAGTTTTCTCTTACTTAACTACTGAGCCAGTTTAAAGTAGAAAAACTCTTCAATACATTTTTTGTTTGGCAAAAAGATGGTCATATAAAATTATCAAAATTGCAGTACTTAGCAAATTGCAGAGAAATGTCTTTAGGATTTAAAACTCCAAAGTGTAGGCAATAGAACTGTAATTTACAGGCTGACACACCAGTCCAGCTACAGGCAACTCCAGCAGTTGCTTTGCTACTCATTCAAATAACTGCACATCTCTCAGACTAATTATAGTATGCAGCTATGTAGAAAACTGAATCCAGAGAGTCAGACAGGATACCTTCTGACGGATGTAGATCTACAGCTCACTGCAGCCTGGAATCCCTTCTTCATTTTAACCTTTTGTCTCCCTAGATATGTTTGCAATATTGTTTATTTTGTATGGCTCCCTTTTGCTCTATCTCCCCTGCCCCACATTGCCCAAACATATCATTGTCTCTTAAAAGGGGAGATCACAAAGGTGCCGAGGATGTGGCAGCTGTAGCTTTTGTTTTTTGCTCTTGAGGAATGCAAACCCATCCTGGTGACTCCTGCCTTTTTATTATTAGAGCATGGATTTCAGCAGCTGCCTGACAATCCAAGGGGCAAAAAAAGAAAGGATTACTATTTTCTCCCTCATGCCCTTTGTTAAATGGAAAGCCTGGATCCCATTTCAGACATTTTCTGCTGTGTGATTAGGGCTGTGGTAATGTGTCAAACTGTTTAAAGCGAACAGATACCTCAGGTGATCCTGGTACCTTGGAAATGTCAGGTTTTGTGACCAATGCCTGACTTTTCTTGCTGGTCTGTGAGTTAATTAGTCTGCCTACCTGTGCTTGTGTACATATTCCTGCAAATAGAAGTTAAGCACTACTGCTCTTTTTAACTAAGCTTGTCTGTAAAATAGCCAACAGTTTTGTCTCGAGACCCTTGTCGATTAACGAGGCTTAACAAATCTTTTGGGAAAAGTGTTGTGTTTTATTGACTAATGGCAGTCAGTGTGAGGCAGACAGACTTGGTGGGCCTTGTTCTGGAGGAATGGGAGGTCCTTAGCTGCAGCATGGGCAGCAGCAAGTCACTGTTCTTCTTCAAGCAGGTGGTACATATTCTGTGTTCAGAGAGATTTCTTCCGAGAAAAGAAGGAAGCTGACCTTTGGCTTCACTCTGTAATGTGGGGCTGCAAGCATTTTCTAGCATGCGCTCACATCTTGGCTCTTAGCCGAGTACCACACAAGCATCGTTACTTCAAGAGGGAAGCTAGGCTTGCTTAATTTTGGAGTCTTAACCTGAACTTTACTGCCTTCAGCTACCTCTTAATCATATCTTGATTTGTATGTTTTCTTAGAGAAGACATTTCAAAAGATAAAACAGATTTGGCAGCAAGAGGAAAAAAAAATAAAAAGAGAAAAACCTTAAGATCACGCATCTGGAAAAACCTTTCTAATCCAACTTGACACATCTGTTGATTTAGAAGAAAAAAATCTCATGGCTGCACTAGGGCCCTGCAGCTATGTGTGTTGGGGGCCTGGCTGTATAATTTGTGGAGCACAGTAATTCTATAATTATATTGCTAATTGCATGCTACCACTTTTTTTATAATAACAGAGTGAAGTGATTTATAACTTAACAGTTTTATAGGAGATTAGACAGGCTGTTAACTGAAAATGAGCACTCACAATATAGATCCTAATAACTGCTATTGTTAAGGGCACGCTACAAGCTGCGTGAATGCTCTGCTGGAAGGCATAGCCTTGCAAAAGTATTTCAGGCTCAAAACCTAACAGTACAGCACCTTCGTAGTCTTGCCTGCAGATATGTGAAAGATAACAGGATGGAGGATAGTAGAAAGGTTGAAAGTAAGATAAAATTAAGTCTAAGAAATATCCAAAAAGAACTCAGAGATACTGCAAATGGTAAGAAGAATACGAATTTCAAAATAGAAGAGGTAATTGTAGTGATAAGTTCCAGAGGAACTGTATTTTGTGGGAGGCTGAAGTACTTTTCAGTTTAATAATGAGGAAGAATTGGTAGTTTGAGAATTAGACAGGACCTTCTGTCGCAATACTTAGAAGAGCTAGAAATTACGAACTGGTTTGCAGAGGCAAGACGTTTACCTTCTTTTCACTGTTGCTTTGGTTGTTGCTTTTTTCTGAGCTGAATTGTGTTTGGGAAGCCACACCTGCTTTCTCTGTCTTCAGGTATAGTATAACTGGGTGCTGCTAAAGCTGCTTTTGTTTCCTGAGGTTGCTTTACCTCAACTGCAACAGAAAGGAGTAGCTTCACTGAATTGTTCAGGCAATACATGGTACTGGTGGGTTTTCTTTCCAGATATTATAAGAGAGAAACATACAGCATTTTACAGAAATAAAGGGGTAAAAGGAGAAAAAAATATGGTGCTTTATTACATAAACATTCAACACAAAAAAAAAGCATAAAATGAAACATAGGTTGACTTTTTTTTTTTCCTTCCCCAAAAAATATAATATTCAGTTACCTGAGCTGATATGTTAAGTGCATAACAATAAGTAACTGCGGGGACTTTTGGCCACAGACTGCTTGCCCTGGGAGTATTTTAACTGTCGAAATGCAAGTTGCAGTATGAAAAGAACAAGTCTTCTTTCAGCTCTAGGTATCAAAAATGAATAAACATCCTATATTCTTCCCTCATTCCCATAAGTGTTGTTTTATGGCAATAGTTCATTCAGGATTTCAGATTTTGGAGCTGAAAATTTATGACCTTTTGCTTAGATTTTTACTGCTCGCAAAGCTGATTATACAGGCTCGTTATCATTTCAGATATAACAAGAGCTAGGTTATGAGATTGTTAGGAAAGATTCTTCATTAGAAATCATACGAGATTCATAGAATTACTTTATTTCAAGGGACTTTTTTTTGCCTTTTTTTTTTTCTTCTCATTATTTCTCCCTGGAGAAATTTTCAAGTCAGTTGGTTCTGATATGATACAAAATATATACAATATTAATTTTGTACTCAGAGTTGGTTGACAAAGATGTAAAGATCAGTCAATTAAATGGGAAATGCTTTGGGGCAGAAATACTGAATTTGAATTGAAGTGAGTATATCTCAAAAATTAGCTCACAGTCTGTGTGCGACTACATGTGTAATTTAAGTGTTCTACAAAATATGATACCAGACACATTATCTAACTCAATCTGTATGAATCGGTTTTGGCATGTTCAGAATTTACCTAATAGACTGAAGTCAATAGATAAGAATTGCTTGTTCAGCATGTCCAGACAAAGTAGTTATGAAAAAAAGAACAAGAATTAGAGCAGTGGAATATTTTAAGTAAAGGGACAGGAATCTGGAATAAGAGAAGTGAAATAGAATATGTGAATATAAGTGATATCAGTATTAGTTCTTTTTATTGTTCCAGTTAAAACAGTTGAGGTCTGCTTCTGATTCTCTCAAAATCCGTGGCAAGGTCTCTGTTTTCATTAGTAAGCTATAAGTGTACAACTTCTAGTATAACTGTACAGCCTATCAATAGTTATTTTTTCTTTTTCAGGGTGATGGAGCTATTGACTTTGGGCTCTTGTGAGAATTGCACAGTCTGTGATGACCATGAGCCATTACTATTGGAAAGAATGTAAAGTTCTGCTGATAGGATGGTAGATGATTTTTTGCAAAGCATAGATTTTGTTTTGTCATTTCACTTACTGATCAAAATACTAAGATAGGTACAGACTTCTGGAGCTCTAGTTAAGTGCACTGCATTAATTCAAAGCATTTGCCTTAGCTTTTCATGCTGTTATCCTGCTAATAACCAAAACTTTCTTTAAAGCTTTTCTCCTGCAGTGTTCCCTTGCACAGGTTAATGTAGAGCTTCCATTCATAATCTTCACTTTTTCACATTGTTTAATCTGCTTTAATATTTGACCTTATGCCGCTCTGTAGATTTTACAGCTACAGATTGAAGTACGTATCCAATCTGAAAGACAGGGAAAGATAATAAAACAATCTATGAATATAGGCTGATTCTCCTTATTGCTTATCCATTTCTCCACCTGTGAAATGAAAATACTACTACTTGCTTTGGATCTCTGGGTGATATTATATGTTATTATTTATATATTCCAATCTTAGAATATATAAATTTGATATGAGCATTCAGAAAGGACTTGGTGGAGAAAGTAGTTACTGAGAGATTAAAAAAGTATTAAGGTAATTAAACTGCATTTCTTTCCAGAGGTAAATTCCACAAAAATACATTTGTCAATATTGAATTGCCACAAGAAACCCACCCGCAACACTACTATACTTGTATCCTTCCCACAGATTCATACACAACCTGGGCATGTATGGTTCTGCACAAATACCATCTTAAATACAGTAAGACACAGGGATCTTCTTTTGCAAAGACACAAGCTTTCCTTAGCTTAGTCAATAGGCTAGGCTTCCTCAGCCTAAGAAGGATTGTAGCAGAAGCTCCTGCACAGTATGATTCAGGGACAAAAAGTTGATCACTTGCTGTGAACAAATGCCACACTCTTAAGTAGCTGAACCTGTAGTCAGCAAAGGGATGCAGGACTTGAAGTTAGCTTTGAGGAAAAATTCCCGTACTTTGGGCTAGATCGCCTTTCATCCACAATACCGGAGTCTGAAACTCAGGCACTCTGGGTGGAGGCTGACCAGGAAAAATACATATGAAAAGTTCTTTTGCATAAGTATACTGAATGCACAGTTTCAGTAGCCTTCAAAAATACTTTATTCAGGTATCAACCTCAGTAACATGTCACAGCAGGAAGCTGGAGTTTCTGAAGTAATTTTAGAGTTGTTTTCAAAATATAACCCTTCTCCAGTGTATAGACCCTTTGAAATCCTTAGTCAGCAGAACTGTAGCTATCTGTCAGACATCAGGGATGTTGGACTATTGCAGCTAACTAGGATTAGCTCCTGTCTTTCTCATTAGTCAAACTTCTAATGCTGATTAAAAAGTATGTTTTCACAACTTACTTAATAATTCTAAACTAGCAAATACAGCCACAAAGCTGGACACTGGATAAATTTAATCCTTTGAATATGCTTTTTGCACCTTAATAAAATATATCACACTGAGTTAATAATTACTGGTTTTATACTGTGTTATTCCATGGGAAGTATCTCTCACCAGAAGGAAAGTACAACGACTTCTGGGAATCACTAGGGTATAATGAAAGTTGTCAAAAATGTAAACTAATACAGATTTTCTTATGAACCATGAAAATATTATGTTTAAACTAAGACCATAACCTTTAACCTTTGTATGAGAACAGCAAAAAACTATGAACGGGGTTTTAAAAAAAAAAGTGAGTGTGTCTATGTAGACATCTGAGGCTTATTTTTATATTAAATAAATAGGGCCTGATACCTCAGATGTCTAGAAAATACCAGCCAACTAAACTAACATCAGAAGATCAAGGAATGATCTCTGAGTAAGTGGAAAACTTCTAGTTTGGTTAAATCTGCAAATGGAATTTGAACAGTGGGGTCCCCTCTTTTTGCTTCTCAAGTGCCTTAGCATGCATCTAATTGCAGCAAGATACCTTTTCATCTCCATAAGGACATTTTTCTGAGATTTTTCCACTCTGCTCTTATTTTCTTCTCCACTGTGTGAGTCAACAGACTTCACCCAACGTACCCAGCAATATTTTGATAAAAAAAGTGATCTACCCAGCAAGCAGCACCCAGCAACACAATATCAGAAGTGCTCATCCTGAAGAGACAAAAATACTGAGTTCCCAGGATGCTACTTGCTAGGAAGTCAGGGTTTAAATATGCCAGGAGAGCATTTCAACTTCTTAGACTGAAGATCAGCTGTAAGGGTGTGCAGTCAAACCAGGAAGATTATAAAGAATATGAAGGCAACAAAAAGAGCGATCTTTTCAGTTTTGTTTTTGGTTTGGCTTGGTTTGGTTTTCTTAGATAAATTTCATTGTGGATCAATTGAAACTGTTTACTGAATCCATATTAACAATCAGTTTTAGCAAGACCATGAGAACCAAAATTTTCTCATTTTGAAGTTTAACCAAACCAAAGAACCATTTTTGAGGATCTAACACAAAATCCAGAACATGGTTGAATATCTTAGAACCAGAATGATGTGAGTTCTCTATTGCAAAACTTGTATTCCTTTCAGAAGAAAACAATGTTTTTTTCTGTTTGGGTTTTTTTTTGTGGTTATTTTTTTTGTGTGTGTGTGGGGAGGTTTTTTTTTTGTTTGTTTGTTTGGGGGTTTTTTTTTGTTTTGTTTTTTTTTTTTTTTTTTTTTTTTTTTTTTTTTTTTTTGTTGGTTTTTTTCTTTTTTTTTTTTTTTTCCTAAAGAAAATACAAAGTTTAAATAACCTGAAAGAAGAAAAGGATGAAATGAATGTTCTGCCTGACCCTAAGCATTTTTGTATGGCTTTGATTCAATAACCCAACTAAAATATCCCTTGTTAACACAATTCTAAGTACAAGGTGCCTTAACAACAATCCCCAGGAGATGTTGTAACACCTTTGTCGAATTCAGTTTAATGTCAAAACAGCTGAGAACATGTTCATTCTATGTAAAAAAGGAGGTATTTGAACATTTCCATCCTAATTTTGGAAGAAAACAAATGTTGAAATATTAGAATTTCCCCCAGGATGAAAATTCTAATATTTTGCTCGGCTCTAGTTTCCAATAACTCTTACACTTTAATTTTGTAATATTTAACTTAATGTTTCCCATGTGAGTATTATAGCACTAGTGGGTAAAACTTTAGTCGCCTCACAGATTAGGCATGCGAAGGAAAACAGTTCGTGTATGTGGAGAGGGACAGATTTCTCCCTTCGCAAGTGCCTTCCTCTTGTTTCTCCTGCTGATGACATGTCAGTTTATTACAGACTTGATGAATGGAGTTTCCTTTCTCAGGAAACAGTAGTCAGGCCTATGGAAGCATTTATGTAACAGCATATGTTCCCTCCGTGGAATTTTTCTTATTATCCCTTCCCTTGGCTATGTTGGATCACAGTCAGGGAGAACCTGAAGGGAAAACCTGAAGTGTGGCTGCTGGGGCATTTGTGGGAAACAAAACTTAGCAGTCCTGGCCTTAAGAGTTGTGAAGCCACAAGTGACCTCTGCTTTCACCTCTGGAGTGCTGAGTGAGGTACCTTCTGTGCAGTTAATCAGAAAGTTGGATGTAGCCTGCTTTTCATGCCTGGGTAGGACAACCTTACGCACATGTGCACTGAGCCTGATTTCATTGCATCCGTCATCTCTCTTTAGGGCATGAGGTTTCTTCCTACCATGTTGGCTCCCAAATAGCCCAGGTCTACAGTTGCTTTTAATACTGGGCACCTTCAAACCAAACCAACCAAAATAATTGCAGCATGAACTAGACTCAGTTCCCAACCAAAGTTGTGCAAGATAATATCAGCTTCTCCTTAGCATACACTTCCGCAGATCTCAAAATCATTTACAGTGTAGTTTGATCTAACTATCTCAGTTTCATAGAATGGAAAACTGAGGTGTTGACATGGTTATAGCTGCCAAATCACCCATCACGTTCTGTAGCAGAATTAGGCCCTGGAGCTTGTCACATCAAACTCGAGGTCTTACACTTAGTTGTTTAAGCATGGTCATGAACAGGTATTTCACTGGATGCATGTTAGCAGGTACTGGTCTTATTTCTGTTTTGTTTTCTTAAATAAAGCAAATCAGTGCTTGTCTCTTGCTGCTTCTGGAGCAGTTCTCCAACTCTGCTCTGGTGTCTTTCCTGGTAGGTTCTTCCACCATCATTTTTGAATAAGGGTGTCTCTTCAGCTTGGTAGATAAGAAAAGGAGGAAGAGGAATGAATCCAGTTATTGAAATAAACCTTTACTGCATGGCAGGTTAGGTTGCCTCAAGATTAGCCAGTAATAAATCCTCTTTCTGCTCTTATAACAGCTAAACCAGAGGAGAATATCTGGTTTAATTCCTTCGAGTGTATAAACTCAAACTAGTATATACAACATTTTCTGCTGGTTGTTGTGGGCTTGTTTTCTTTCAAGTCAGATTTCTTGTTTCTATACTTGAACTCGGTGTTTATTCATTGACACTTTCTGACAGAAAGTACTGTGCTACATCAAAATACTGAAGTTAGATGCAATCAAACTTACTGAAGAGTTGTGCTGGCAAACTATTATGTTAGTTTCTTGTCCTCCCTTTCCCAGCAAAGCCTATGGAAAGCTTTATGATGTTACCCTCTCATGTATTTTTATTTTGGGGGGTTTCAGAATTATCCTTTGTTCTGTCCCTTATCTGGTTGCTTATTTCTTCATGAGCTGCTTCCCTTACAGATGGAGTAGCGCTCTCCAGCTCTGAATCCTGGTAACCTTGCTGTGACATACTTGCTCCAACTGCCACTGGTTGTGATAAAGGAGGAGACTAACACAGATGTTGTTTGTTCATGAGAGTACAAAATGAGGAGAAATAGACTTTACTACTCTTTCTTCTTCTACCTGTCTAACAAACAATTTATTTGCTCATATCCACCCATCTCAATTTGTTGGCATAGTCTTTAAGTCTAAACTAGCTTTAACGTAGCTTTTCATAACCAGGATCTATTTTAGAAAGTTTACTAAAAAAAAAAGATAAATCTTTCTCTTTTCTTCATTTGTTAGAAGGTCTGAATTTTATTTAAATGAATTTAAATTAATTTTATTTATTTTTTTGTTATTATTAGCTTTTTTTGATAAAATACATTACCTTTGCTGATATCTATGATAGCTGAGCATCTGATATGTTCCTCTGTAAGTGATAAATAGATAGTTTTAAGGAAAAATAGTGAAGAGGAAATGCCTTACACCGATTTGCTTGTTCTCTCCTTGCCTGTTCTCATTTGGCTCGAGTGTGTTTGTTCCTGGTGTTTTGAGATTTTTTAATGTGTGTGCTATTCTTAGCTTACTCTCTCAGTGACTCATAAGAAGCTTTTTCAGGATCATTTCCCCATTTCCTGAAAAGTAGCCACATGTATTTATGGTACGTTAAGTCTTACTGACCATTTCACTCCTCCTTGTTCAAGCCAGCACCTATATGTTGTCAGCTGATCTATATATGCAAACACACCAGAATAAACTGTCAAAAGGAACAATTAAAGATGAATACTATTGTTCATGGCTCTGGTGCCTGGTATTCATATAATTTAATTGTCTTTTTTTGCACTTTGGGAATGCTTGTGTGCTTTGAATTAATAAACTATTAGATTAAAATATGTAAACAGTTTGTGGAAGAGGGATCGGGATTCAAAACTCCTCCCTGTCAAAGGTCAGTCTGCCTGCTGCTGGACTGCAGAAGCATGGTAGGCTTTTTTGTTGGGTCTCTGCCTGCCCGATACATATCCTGGTCTATGTGACGGCTGAAAAGTCTGTCTCTCTCCCCAGCTGAGGAATGTCTGGTTATGAGTGTCTTTCTTTGGCAAAAATGAGTTGTGGCTTAAAAAACCTCAAATGAAGAAATGCTCTAATCGTGTCTTGCAAAGAGGTAGACACCACTACTGCTGACTTTATTATAATAATGGAAGTCTTTTGAAGAGGTAAGTCAATGCTCCTATGCCCAAATACATGTTCTGGAGAAGCTTAGTTCTTTCTGACAACTCAATCTGTGGTCCTATACATGCATGAGACTTCGGAAAGGTTGACCTCCACAGCTTGTTGGCTGTGTGAATATTGCTTTTGAGCACCAGTTTCTTCCTCCTTCCTTTAGATACTAAATACCTAGCTCAGCTTTGTCAGGTGTGGCCTAGGAACCAACACTACAGATGTGATATGGTCTCAGGTGGCTCTTGCGTGGATATGAACCTTAGCTTCCATCTAGACCATTTTTATACTCCTAAGAACATCCTTTACTGTCACTGTTAAGAAGAAGAGTCTTATGAAGCAGTTAGATTAAATGCAACTTAAAGTAGAGGCAATTTAGAAAATAAAATAGCCCTCAGATATAAAAGCTTGGGTACAGTTAATGATTACACATTACCTGGAAGGTAATGTGTAATCATTACTGCTGAAGGTAGGTGTTGAAATATATACTGTACTTATATAAACAAATAAGTCTGCATGAATATATATATTATGTGATGTGATGCAATGATGGTACTAATATAAAAAGCTGTAAAAACAAACTCACAAATATCTTTAAACTTTTATAAACAAAATCGAAAATTATGTCATTGTTGGTTAAACGTTCCTTAATTTTCAAATTATTCTTCCAGTGCATTATACTCCTTGGCAAACGTAGCCAAAGAAACAGATCCAAGATGTCCGGGTTTCTAAGAATATAATAAATAATGAGCTTTTCCCTCCTCCCAGCATTCAATTCAGCAAAGTACTTTTCAGGAAAATATTCTCATGGCACACATAGTTAAAAAGGACTCTAAAGTGATGCTGGCGGTAAAGCAGAATAAAAGTTGTGCCCATGCTTTTAAAGCACACTTCTAAGTAGTTCAGGCTTATTTTATCTTATCTCATCTCAGAACTTTCCATACACACTAACAGCTCTTCAATTCCCACTAATTTTTTGCTTTGAAAAAGTGTTTTGCCTGCAAGTTCATTACCTGTACATCATGCAACTTTAGCTTTTTGTCTTTTTTTTTCTAGTATGCTTTAGCACAATTCACCTACCAAATATGATTCTTGAAATACTAAACCATTGCTAAGAAGAACTTTATGTATTGAAAATGCAACTTTTGTTTCTGCTTTCTAAAAAACAAATGCAGCTGAGTTGATCTCTAAGATAATTCTGTGTGAAAATCAAAGCCTTCCAAATGATACTTTCAGTTTTTACAGGTTGCTGTTGAAATAAAAAATAAGGGGAGGCATAGGATCAAAAAAAAAAAATATCTATTTTTCTTCTTAATGGCTTGATATTAGGCAGCTTTATGAGTGCTTTTGATAAAATCTGGAAAATGTATTTTGAATCAGTTAAGATGTTAAAGTTGCACAAATCCCTAGAAGAGATTTTTTTTTCTCCAAGTTTTCTTGTAAAAGATGAATTCTCAATTTTCCTATTCCATTGTATGTGTCATGTAGCAGCATCACAGTCAGCTCATGAAGCTGTCAGTTGAAGTCTATTGAGACTTCTTTTATGGTGTCAAGATGATGGCAGAGGGAATATCTTTGCAAGTTCAGCTGCTATAGGTAAAGCAAATAAGGTTTGCTTTAAATTCTATTTTGTTTGAAACAAACCAGCCATAGCAAGAAAATTCTGGGTTAATGCCTCTAGAACCCAGCCTGGCTCTGCTTAGCCCATTATGAAGAACTATTACATCCCATTACTGAGTATGACAACAGGAGCTGAAACTCCTGAATCTCTGACTTGGCTATAACTTATTAAAGGCTACAATGAGTCATTTTTTCTGTTTTCTTATATGCCAAGTAAGGAAAGGAAGCTGCATAAATGCAAGACAGCAATATGTGTTTCTTAAGTACTAGGTAGTAAATACTATAAAATTAAAAATTAATACCACAGCTGTGATAACATAGAATGATGATCTACACTGAACAAAATATTTGTTCTTTCCTGAGTCAAGGAAGGTGAAGGCTGGATGAATATATTACATAAGTTTTGTCAAATTTATGTAACCTCATCTCAGGAATTATAGTGATAGAATTCTCTGATCTCCCTCAGGCAGTGTTTCACAAATGCTCCACAGTACCAACCATCCAACCTGAATCTCATTTGCTTTAGTTTAAAAACTTTTGCTTCTGGTTCTGCGCATGATGAATTTGCTGAACAGATTTCTTTTTAAGATGTCATCATCCTTTAATGAAGAAGATTCTTACGTTATGTAGATTGAATAGAAATTTCAAATGTTTGCATTAATTATAGCTGTCACACATCGCCTTTTTGTCATTTTGAACAAGTTTACATTTTTGAACAAGTAGAACAATCGTTGTTAAAATTTTGTAGTTTGTTTTCTCTGTATGACTTAGCAATACAGGTTTCAGAATCATCTTTTTTATTGACCTTATGGTCCTTTCCAACCCTAACTATTCTATGTTTCTATGATTATTAAGCTTAGCATTGCTAGAACAAAGATAAAAGTTTGTGCAAAAAGATTAGTGCTCCATTTTACTTGGGAGGCAATGTGTGATAAATGACAAATCCTACAGAAAGTTGTTCATAATCACAGTCTAAATTCCAAAATCCCTCTCTTCTTTACACTTGAATGCTTCATTTCAGACATTCAGCGTCACATGCATTGTGGAATACTGTGGTTTTGAGGAGAGGATTTCTGAGAGGGACTCTTTCACCAATAGCATTCAGGCTTAGGAATTCAATATTGACCCAGTCAGTATGAGTGTGCTGAATTGCTTTACAATCATGAGCATAAATTCCATCTGTTCCTCCTTTGTGGTAGGAATGATAATATTCAAAATAAAAATATTGCTGTAGTCAGGACTAGACTGCTTATAAAAAAAAAAAGGAAAGAAAAATTCATCCCATTTAATTCCTCATTCTAAGGACTGGAACCCGTGGTTTTTGCTCTGACTCTGGATTCCCTATACAGCTTGACAAAGGCTTTCTTTGAATTTTACTGAAAGTAGGAGCTGTCTTGTTTGCCGTTTAACTCTTGAGGAGGAACACGGCAGGGGTAAGCAAACAGAGCTGTAGGGATTGATTTAGACAGAGGTTCCTCCAGACGTGCCACCGCTTTTTCCTCAGAGATAAAAACCAAGAGATTACAGATCAACAGTAAACTTCCTTAAGGTGAGGCCCATGGTTTAACAACTCTTTTTGTTTTACAAGGTCCAGGGTATGTTTGTAAAGGGAAGCTATTAAAACAGCTGAGGTTTGGTGATATATTGTGTTTGGTGCTCATATGGGACAAAGGGATCCTTTGATTCCTGCTCAAATCTATCCCCTCAGTAGCGTTGGAGGGGCCGTCCTACAAACTCATTAAAGAACCAGATGTACTTAAACCCCTTTGCAAATGGTTTTGTGGTTGTTGTTACTGCTGCGTCTTAAAAGCTGGGTCAGTTCTGGGGCCCTCAAGCAGCAGTTTGGCCCAGCTGGGGTGGCTCAGGCATAAGGCGACTGGGTGGTCAGGGGCTCAGCAAGCTGCTGCAAAAATGAGTAGGTGGGAGTAGAACTGCAGGGCTCCCTAAATGATGTGATCACCTAAGGCAGTGGGCTACAGAGATGAAGGGAAATGAGGAAAGAGTGGCTGCTAACTTCCTGTGGTGTTCTTGCTGAAGAATGGTTATTTGAGGAGTATGTGCTCACTAAATGCCTAGTGATGCAGACGCTGATGAAGAGGGAAGACCCAAGGGAATGAGGCACTGCTGGGGGGATGGTCACTGGTGCCTTGGTTTGGTAGGGCAGTAGGTTCTGCAGGTCCAATATATAGGACCTTCCTGGCTCTGGCTCCCTTCTTCCCATTGTACAAGGAGGACTTGTCAAACAGCCTCTTTCTCAGTTGTGCCAGTGCTGCTGGAAATGCAGAGGTGTATGAAGGAATGCAATTTTGAATATATTAATAAAATGAATGTGAAATGAAGCAAGAAATCTAGACTAGACTTCCCTGAAGTTTACAAAACTCATCCAAATATAGTTGAAAGTGCAAGTTAGACCAATACTCACTTTCCCGTTCCTTTTTTGAGAGCAATTTGAAACATAATAAAAAAAACACATTTTAACTGGGATTATCACATGCTCTTGTGTTCGGTTTTCTGACAAATGCTTTCAAGTAGTGCAATACCATTTAGACAGCTGCTGCCTATAACAACAACAAAGTCCTTACCAGTAGTGATGGGTACTGTAAGCACACAGGATGCCTTCTCATCTTTAAGAAGAATTAACAGTTAAACCAGATGGCTAAAAGATAAATAATGATTCAGGAATGCTGAGAAAGAAAGAAGATTTATTAATAACCATGCTTCAATCTTCTCCAAGAGTAAAATGATACAATGTGAATGCAGTTTTGTCTAATCTTCTGCAGTAAGAATAATTTTCAGTCCAGGCATTTTTTCTCTTAAGCATATGGTATATCAGGTTTTTCTTTCCAGCAGCAGAGTCCTTAGTGGAGGGACTGCATTGCTGCCACAATACTAATACAGACATCCAAGACTGAGGAGTATGAGAAGAGCTTGTTTGAAATAGTTGGGAGCAGATGCTGATAAACATTGTTCCTGCCTTTAGCTCTTCATATAATGGAAGTTCTTTCTTTAAAAGAAATACTTAATTATTTGGGTTAAAAATGTGCTTTTGGCTGTAGAGAGTTCTGTTTATTATTATTTTGGGTGACAAATAAGGTATATTCAGTTTCTGTAAGCAGAATTATGTATTCCTTCCAAAGTATCCTTCATCTTAGGGCTCTTCCTCTTTAAGTTACTTAAGGATATCTGTGAACAGCTAGCTAAATCAGACTTCTTGTTATGAAAGAGCAAGTGAACTTGATTTTTTTTTCTCCTTTGTTGTTAGGAGTAGAATGAGCAGTTCACTTAGTTCAGTCTTAAATATTTTACACAAGTTTTGCCTTACCTAATAATAATTTTCCTCTTATTTTAATCTGGAAGATGAGAAACTGCTGTTATTTTGGTAGAAGCAGTATTTGTTTGATTATTTTTTTTCCTGATTTTTTTGCAGCCTAAGGGTTTGTGCAGAGCCTGAGGAAAAGGGCTGAACAGGTAAGGAAAATAGCTCAATATTTTGTGCTCCTCATGAACAAATAAATCACAGTTACAGTTAAGTATGCAATGATATTTGTAAAGAACTACAGTACAACTGAATTTAACCTAACTAATTCTCAGAAGAGTTGTTCTACATGGAACATAAATACTTAGAGTAAAAGACTTCTTTTTCTTTCTGGTGTCCTCAAGACTCCTTGCTAAAATCTTCCCAAACATACTACAGATCTAATCCTGATATACTTTTGTAAAATTGATTCTTATGCTCTCTTAGCATGAAAAGAGCTTGAAATGCAAATGTGAATAACTTACACTGATATTAAGAGATGTTGTGATGCCAAGCAGTGTAAAGAGGCCTCAAACTAAATGAAAATCAGACTCTGTATGTTTACGTGAATTACACATCTGCAAAATATCTATAATATTGAACATAGCAGTTGTTTAATTTTTACCTAATTAAAGAGGCTTGAAAACATCTGGTAGTTGACACCAGTCCATTTTTTTCCATTGTATCCTTCCTCAGTAAGTTGGGAATGGAATACAATATATCCCATGAGATGCTCTTTAGTTTATGACAGGTGTGTATTTCCTAACTGGTCATTGCATGACACTATTTGTTTCCGAAAAATACAGCTGGAAATACATTTATTTGGCAGTAAGGAATTGCATGGGAAAGAAAAACTGGTTTAGGAGGAAACTTACATCAGAAATGTAGATTTAGCCTGTTTGCACAGAAATCTCAATGTGGCATTTCATGACTTTCACAGGCATTTGTTTCATCGACTAAAATATAATAAATTTAATAAAGAGGGCTGTTGCATAATTTCCACATCAGTATAAAAAGTAAAATGAAATGTGTATTCTCAAACTATAATCACCCCCATAGCATTCATAACTACTTTTATTTAAGCTGTGAGTTACTCCTGTTGTGCTTTCTGCTGCTTGGAATAAGGGGAAGAGCAAAGTTGGCCAACTGCTGGCCAAGGGGTCTTGGGATACATGTGGGGTACATGGGAGTGGATGAGAGAACTGAGCTTTCTCCTTCTTCTTCTTCCCAGGAGATATGGGAGCCACTGTGAGAGAGATGGGGAGAAGAGCTTAACGTAACTCAGCATGGAGACTCATCTTCTGATTAAAGTAAGAGCAGCTCCAGTAGTGATGCTTGTAGAGTGTGCTTTGGTTTAGCAATAGCATCCGTCTAGCACTTAGTCTAGACTAGTAAACTCAACAGGCCCAGATCATTAGCTGGCCCTGAGGCCAATATATGTGGAGCAGCTCATAGCTATGCTATTAAACTCAGCCTCCAAAACAGTCATGCAGACCACCTATCAGCAGTCGACCCAAGTTAACTTCCAAATAGTGCCTGGAAATATTTGGAGAGTGTTCCCTGTAGTATAAGTCAAATCTATACCAGAATGATACACAGAGCCAAATTATAGTGCCTGGGAGCATCCCCTTGTGTCATTTATTGCTATAGTCATAGTCCAAATGTTTCTGTTTCATTTCTTGTTCTTGACTTGGAGTTTCCCTAGGAAAGCATACGAAGGCAAATATAAACACGTGAAAATTTCTAGTTTACCTAAACTTCATGGCACAAAAAGGGGCAATTTCTCTAGCCTAGAATGTTTTTCTTGCAATATTTCTGGGTTTGGTTTTGGGTTTGTTGTTTGGTTGTTTTTTGTTTTTTTTTTTTTTTTGTCTTCCCTAACAGGAAGCTACTCTTTATAAAAGGTTCCACTGATCTTTTAGAACAGCAAATGTCATATCGCTCTTTGCCATTAAAAAAGATGTAGGATGTGCATGTATTTTAATCCCACGTGAGTGGCTCATGAAGAATATGCACTCAGATTGCAGGTGGTGTAGTCCTACTGCTGTGAAGCCCAAGCTCCTTCCTTGCCCTCAGCCAAAGGAAACTACTGTGTTTAGGATTTCCCCCCTCAGATGCAAGAAGGAAGTTGATTGGTTTTCTATATTGGATTTGGCATTTAAAAAAAAAATAAATAAAAAAAATCCTTCATATTTGTGTAATTGTGAAGGGATTTTTTCCCCACATGCAATATGGAAGAACCTTCACTCCTGTGAAAATCAAATGCTGCTGGATATAGAGATCAGAGGTTGGGGGGTGGGTTTTATAATTATTTTTCTCTGAACCGTTAATGCTTTCTTTCACTTCAGATTTATAATTTTTTAAAAAAATTTAAGTTTCTATTATTCCTTTAAAGTTGTTTCTTGCTCTGATCAAACCTCTAGCTTTGCCCCCAAAGCCAGTGCTTAATCTGATGACACTGTCAAAATAGAGGTATGTATCTGTTTACTAACCAGTAGTCAGAATGGGATGGAACAAGTTTGCCGTTGGGTTTGGATATGACTGATGATGTTTTCCAAGAGCTGATTTTTGTCATGATTTTTTTCAAATGGATTACTGATAGAAAATGATTTGTAACTAATGGAAATAGATAGTAATAAGCTATGTTCTTATATAAGTTCTAAAAATGGCAGCTTGGCATTTCTGAAGCTGAGAGGTGAAATGAAACTGCTCTGTGAAAAGCATTTCCTTGTTTCTTTTTGGTATGTTTTCACTTATATCCAGGGTGGTCTTGAAGATTTGTGGGCTCAGGGAGAACAAGAAAGTTTTCTCCTCAAGTATTACTTTCCCTCCCATTTTCCCCTTCTTTTGTTATTTCTTCTTTTAATTTTTCCCACTCCCTCCTATTGTGACCAGGTCTGAAGAGTGGCATCACAAACATTTGATTAAGAGTATGTAACTTTACAAGGCACAGCACAGCCCCACCAGAAAATGCACTGTCAGCGCAAACTGTCTTGAGCTAGTGTGAGTGGGGCACAGCCTTGCTGGGGGGCTCTATTTCTGCTATTCCCTCTGTGTCCCCTCTGCCTGCCCCAAAAGTGAGGAAGAGGGATTGTCTTACACTCTGTGGCCCCCTTTTTCAGTAGGCAGGACACCACAGTAGGGATGAGGCTTTCTTTCCCTCCACCATCTTTGCAAGTACAGATAGTTTGTTGTTTTGGCTATTTTGTTTGGTTCATTGATTCTCAGAACTGCACTTACAGCTTTAGCTTCAGTACAATTTTGTTTTTCAAGTCTTCGATGGAATCTTCTCCCAACTGCTTTTGTCAGTCACTGTAATCTAATATTCCCTGCTTTTTATATTGAAAATTTCAGGCCTTGTTTCTTCCAAAATATACATATTAATGCCATTAGAACTCCCCAGACCTTAACTCCTACTCAGTGACTTCAGAAAATGAAGGCGTTTATCCTTTGTGGAAGAAAAAAGAAATCTTGCCACTTCCATTTAGTAGTATCACAGCCAAACCCGATGATGTGAGAGAACACATTGGCACTGAAATAACCCTTGCTGAGGAAAAGTACATTCCAGAGGAAATTGATTTTCATGTCACCAACTTACACATATTTTGAAAGTTAGGTTCTGAGCCATAGGGTTCACCGCTGATTTATTTGTCTTTATTTTTTGCTAAACTTCTTCAAATGGATTTTTAGCGAGCTAACAAGTTGCCTCTGACACAGGCTGAGGAAAAGTTCATGCAAAGAATGTGTAGTGCAGCATGGCGTGTAAGTGGAGGTCCAGACAGCCTTGTGGAATGTGTAAGAACTGTTGATGGCAGCGTATGACTGAAGTCCAGCAAAAAATCTCTGGGATTCATAAAGCCTAAAGCTGGAAGGCGATAATGTGTTCTGCTCTCTGTATTTCACAAGCTGCTACACTTCATCCCTTTATCCATGTTGAACTCGGCGCTTCCTGTTTAAGTTAAACATACTTTCCAAAAAGGCATCCGGTTTTGATCTGAAATTAAGCAAGGTTTGCTTTGATAGCTTTTTCTCGATGATTGACAAAGTCCAAACAAACGATTACTTATAATTTAACTTTATCTGGCATCAGCTTCTGACCACTGAGGATTATGCTCTTTGATTAATGAGCCTGCTATTTTTCCCTCTGAGGTATCTGTGCTGCAGCCATGTCACCTGTCAGTCTTCCACTTGCTAAGCTCTGGCTTTATGTCTGCCTCTGGAAGAGATTTTTTATACCTCAGGCCCTTTCTTTGTATCTTTCATGATTATTTCAATAGCCTTTTTGAGGCACAAAATATGGATTTTAGCCAGCATCTTAATATGTTACTGTGTGTCAGCTGGTACTTAGGTCAATTAAGAAAATCAGTTCTTTGGCATAGCATATAAAAGTTGAGTGCATTCAATGAATAATCTCCACGTACATTAATTTAAGAGTATGAATCCACTCAGTTTCAAGTGAAACTTCCAGCTGGTGACAGCTTGCCTCCTGTCACGTCAGTATGCATATGGCTGGTACTGGTTTTGCAGGATTCTGTAACCATTTTAACCTATGTCAGAAAGAATTTTCTTCATGAAACTGCTACATGCTTTAAATTAAAAAATTCTGTTACCACATACTGTGAAATGTTCTCTTCATGTTCTCATCTGCAGTCATAAGGTGTTTGAAATTCTGACGGTTCTTTTTTTGAAGTCAGAAGATTTTTCTAGTCTAAATTGGGTTTTGTTTATGTTTTGTTTGATAACATGCTTTAATGAAGGAGTGAGAGAAGAGAAAAGCCTAGGAGAAGTACAGATAACTCTTTACATGGTATGGTTGTTTCCTCACAGGCTGGAAATTGGCGATAATAAAGGTGTCATTCCCATGCTGAAGACTTCTCTTAGCTCAGATGACTTCAGCCTTGTGGAATCTCCTGAACCTTCTGGCAGTTCAAGGGAGATAACGTTCCTCACCAAAGAACTTCCCTTTGCTTTCCTTAGCTGATGGGGCTTTGCTTATCAGAACCATTTCACTTAAGAAAGTGTGCATCCATGGGACATAAACTTGGCAGCGGTTTTGATAATTACAGTTTGTATTGCACATGGTCAATGCTTTCCCCTGTCATTACTGGTCTCCTAACTGTGCCTGGAATTCTGCAAATGTGAGGAATTCAGGCTAAATATGGCCTGGATTTTTCAGGGCAGTTGCACTTTGACCTTTCTAGGAGATGATTGAAGGGGACTGCTGGAGTTATTAGTTTTCTTTATCCCTCCTTGCCCCCATCCTCCAGATAAGCCCCCCTAAGCTATTCAGTGCAAGATGTCTTGCTTACTCAGAGGACTTAGTACTAGGAAAGTATGCCAGTGACTTCATGAGTAGTGTATTCATCCCAGTTATTAAAGAAAAGAGGCATTTTTGAAAGATATATTGTAGAGATGCTAAGTGTTGCATTTTCTTTGATGAGGATGGGTAGGAGAGAGATTTTATTAGTGGTCCATATCTGTTTCCCCACTCCCACTTAGGGGTTGCTCTTTATCTTCATCAGCGTGTTGTATTCTGCACATGCCAAATTTCTGTTTCTTTGTCACTTACAGGTCAAGTTCAATCTTCTAGTGATTTGTGTATTGTGGCTCTTGTGGGAGTATTTGTAAAACTAGCTCACTTGGGTTTTAGTTCTTTTTTGTGATTGAGGTCATGAACTAGACAGATGTTCATGACACACATCCCATGATGTGCTCAATGACACTACCTGAGAAGCCGCAGGGGTGGTGTGTGATCTGTTTGGAAAAATATGTCCTGGAAACTAGAAAAAGGTCCTCAGAATATTTGTGTCCTAATATCTTGGGTCCATTACTTCCTAAGTTATATGACAACTCAGGTTGTAATTTTAATGATGCTGAAAAAATAAAGTTCCTATTTCTATTACATTTAGTAAGACACTTATAGAAATGTGCTTGCCATGGCTGAGCAGATCTCAGTGTATGACATTTCTGTGTTTTCATAAATTCTCAGTTTAATTTCACTGAAGTGGGTTGCTGAGGGCTGATGTGTGAAGTGACCCCGAATCTGCAGTCACTGGAGAAAATAATGATTTGCTTGGTGTTCCCAGTTGCCATGTACTTATGAAGGAGCCTGGTAAGTTGGATTCCTTACCTTTCATCTCATGGTTTGCTATGTAAGAGCTAAAAGAAGCATATTTGTTTTTTAAAGGCATGTTAGTCTCACTGTATAGTCTTTTTTCATGAAGTGAATATTGGAACTAAAATGGTTAAATTAGCATAACCTTATGCTGTCCTCATTTGGTCTAGCAGTGATCTGGGTGGATTACCTGTGCGTAAGTGCTGAGTAATCCTTGCCTCAAACTGTGATAATATAGGCGGTAATAAACAGCATCATAAAACTGACAACACTTAGCCAATGTTTTTCTTTAGACCAAAATGATGGTTTGTGTGCTTCAAAGAGAGAATTGCTCCTCTTCCAAAGGCTGGAAAGCCACCTGGAAAGTAAACTCATTTACAAGTGCATGTTTTGAGCCTAGGGTAGCTAAATCCTTTGAAAAGACAAAGAGAGAAATAGGGTAGGAAAAAAACCCAAGTGTACAATTCCTTTGTCTTGCACGTTTTGCAAGCAATAGCCAGAGGGATGGCTTTGACCTTAATGTAAGGTTCATTTACAACACCATGGGTTTATCTTGTCTGATAGTTAATACTGTTAATATTAATGAAGAGTGAGTTTCTTTTCCAGAATATTTGCTTCCTCTCTAAATAAATCACGGTGTTAAAGAACCAGTCTTTTAACATGCAAAGTGGTGGTGGGGTATTGTTCTGGATACAATACAAATGCATTTTTTTTTTCCACAGCTGAAAAAAAAAAAATGTATCTTTTCAGTTCAATTCTGATCTGTTTGCATTCCAATAGCATTAGAAATCTCAGGGTGGAACCTCCCATTAGTTGTTTTATTAAACAGTATTCAAATATTTAACATGGTATTAGTTAAATTATGGTAGCAGGCAGTCACAGATCATGATACATATGTACATAAAGACGACAGAAATAATTTGCCCAAAGTCATAAGTAGCAAAGCTAGCAGAAGAAATCAGACCTTTAGATTTATTATCTGGTCCCTTGCACCTAGACCCAGTCGCTGATTGACTGGTGCTATAAATACACATCTCTGTAGCCAAACTACAATAGCTGAAAGGGGCTTTTTCTAATAACATGCAAACAAGTGCATAAAGTATTAAAAATGCAAACCATAGAATAGATCTTTACGGTTCCATGCCATTCACAACTAGCCTCAGGAGTGAAAAACCAAGCGCTCCATAGCTAGCTCTAATAGTGTTCCCTTTTAAGATATCGACCAGTTTATTTATAGTTACCTTGCCTTTTAAAGAGGGATAATGTCAATGACAAATTAATGTTGTAAGATAAGACTACTGGTTTTAGAACTTTTTAAAGATAGACAGTTATATTCAGTGTTTAGTGTTATAAGTAGCAAGTTGATTTCATACGTAGAGAATTTTCATAAGCATTTTTAATTTTTTTAATAAATTGGGAATAAATATTTTTGGATTCACATATAACTTAGAATGAAAATACAGAGTAAAAATGTGGTGTAAAGAAGTAATGAGAGCACAGAAGAAAACCGAAAAGAAATAACAAGGCACACTCAATTGAGAAGAAAGGGACAAACCTAAACCAACTGGACACTTTCATTAATCAATCTGTTTATTTGTTTATTTAGCTGAGAGCTGTATATTTTTTTCACAAGCATAATATAAAAATTGGAAAAGAAATATGTCAGAGGTTATATGAAATTAATTTGCAGACTGTATCTGGTCAATACACCATTGTTTCCCCATTCTTGACCTAGATTAAAACCTACCTAATAAAAGTATCCACATTTCTCATGGGAGAGAAGGAGAGGCTGTCTCATATACACTGCACTGTCTGGATAGTGTGCACCCCTCCCTTGTGCTTGGCCTTCTTGCTGTGAAAGATATCACAGGTTGCTCCCTTGATGGAAAACCAATGTTTGCATTGGATGGAACTCAGAACACGGAACTGTGTGTGTAGGCATTAATTAGAGGAATCAGATTCCTAAACTCTCCCTGTTAGAAAATTAAACACAGATTTAAATTTTTGCAAAACTGCTGTTTCCTCCAACCTATTTTCTTATTGCAAGAGATTTGTACCATTTTTCTGCAGATTAATGGTGGTCACTCTAAACTCAACAGTGATACGGTAAGTCAGAGTCTTTCAGGTCTTTCTTTGTTTCTGTAGCTCCTGAAATTTTCTGAAGTAGAGCAGAAACAGCACTATCATCCTGGGGTTTCACTGCAATGTTTGATGACGCTTGTTGAAGTAGGAAAAGCTGAACACAGAGACTGTTTTAGGACAGTGGACAAGGTGGAGAGCCCCCAGGTGACAGCATGGGAAGGGCAGAAGTGGGAGCCAGAGCTTTTGTCACTGCAAATGGCCATGAGGACTGCTGCTATGGCTGCAAGGGGAAGGCTTGACCTGCTGCAGAATAAAGAGCTAATGTTGTGTTTGGCCACAGAATGAGTTGTCAGCACATCACTGAATGCTCAAGCTTGTGAACTGATGCGTTATATGCAACTTGGGTTAATAAAGCAAAAGGAAGGCAAACACTGGACAATTTGGATAAGGCTGTAAAAGGAGAGCTGCTGGCAACCTACGGTTTACTTCTGATGTCCTCACTACGTTAACAGGAAAAGGCAAGAAGCTTTACTTTCTAAATTCTTTTAGTGTGTAGTACAGATGTGGTTGTTGGGGGGGTACAATTCAGTCAGCAATATTAACTGAGGTGCTGCAGTCTCTTCTATAAAACACATTGCTGTAGAAAAGTCAATACATGAACTGAGGAAACTTTATCATTATGCTACTAAAGCTAAGCATGTCAGCTCTTGCTTTTGTATTGTAATCAATATGTCACTGTAAATAAGGAAAGAAAAAAATGGATTAAAAAATCCACAGAACTGACTTTTTCTGCTTTTCTTATACTGTCTGAATCAATTCTTGTCGCACAGATGTAATTCATCTTCTTTTTATTCAAGTGCAAATTGTAAAATGAAAGTCAAGGTATTAATCTCTTCTCAAACTGCTGAAGTGATTAGGTTCCAATTTGATGTTTTCATTTCCTATCTCAGGAGTTTTACTGCTTGCCTTTGGAGGAATGCCTTAAGAAAATTAGCTCTATAATTCCCTAGACTCTCACAACACCATTCACAAGTCTGAATAACTCCACACACCATGCTGGCTTCCAGCTTGTGCTTTTGACAGCTATTTTTAGGCTGTCATATTTATGACTTTGAAGACTAGCCCAATTGAGCTTCAGACAGAAAAAGCTGAAGCTGTTAATCAGTATTTTGTCCAGTGTGAGGGCAGATGATCTGTCCATAGTTTGTGGCTTTATTCATAGTGCTGCCTCTGTGGATGGAGTCCGAGTTTGGCATGCAGAAGTCACCATTAGCCTTTTCTTTCAGAAGAGAGACCCATTTCTCTCAGTACATTGTCAGGATGGCAGCATGTCTGCCAGTGCTGTCACCTTTGGCATCTTGTGACACCCATGTGAGGTGTGGTGACTTGTGGCTCCCATGACAGTTGTTCTCATGCTCTCAACTGAGGCATTGTCATCACCTGCTCTAGTTTGGTTTTAGGCTCAGATCCTTTATTTGGGAGAGTTATGGTTGTAAACACCTTCCATCACTCCCCAAATCTAGTATTTTTTTTTTTGCTCCCTGAATTATGCTGGAGAGGTTCAAACCTATTTCAATGCTTTATCATCAAGGAAAGAAACCTTATCAGGAAGGTAGCAGTGGTTCCCTTTTCACCACTCTCTCAAACCCAGAACTGCTGGTTCACTGCCCCTTTTGTGGGGCTGTCTGGCAAAAAGGATGCTAGATTCCACAGAGCCCCTGGAACAATGCCAAACCACTCCTTTCCAGCATCCTGGGAGGAGGGTGTCTCTTGGCCTCTAAGTAACTGCTGAGTGTCTTCTGGTGTGAACTGTGAAAATGAAAACACTTCTGAGTCTGGTCCCACTGGAACTTTGAGGGAAACTTGAGGCTGCTGATACCTGACCTGGGAGAAACGCTGCTTAAACCAAGGTGGGAACCAGTAGAAGGAAACTTTATTTTTGAAATTACTGGTAAAGTATTTGACATAGAGTGATTTTTCAGACAGTTCAAGCAAAAGAAGCAATACCATGAAATGTAGAATGGCACAAAAAATTAAGAACAAGTGATACGCTTTTTAGTAAGGATCAAATACCCTTATAACAGGTTGTAGATGATTTAAAATGAGGAGCCAGGCTACTGTATCTGCAAGTGCCATATTGAATTCTGGGTAAGAAACCAAGTAGGGCTGGAAACAGGATTAGAAACAGAAGGCTGTACCTAAATTTTCCAGGAAGGTGGTGCAATACAAGCTCGTCTGCCTGTGCTGCAACATGACGGCTGTACTGCGCACAATTTTTAAGTTTTGCTTTGATGTTGCTATAGTCTGGGCCTTTGGACTAAATGTTTGGACTAGCACATTGAAGGTACTGCCAGTTTCGTTTTATCTGCAGGGAGTTCAGCATGTACACTCTCGTCACCCAAACCAAAGGCAGGAAGTGGAGACATTTGAAGACTCACTGCAGAAATACACTCAGTTAGGATGTTGGTCCAGAGCAAAAAGCAGGCTGGGGCTGAAGTGAGAGAGAAAGATTAATACCTGTCAAGCAAAGTAAGCTCCTGTATACAGTTTGTGGGCAGGACCCTGAGCTGAGTCCACAGACCATCTTGTTGGGGTGGAGAAGGCAGGGCATGTGGGATTCTAGTCCCAGGCTCCACACAAAACCAGTGAAGGCAGCTGCCATGTGCTGAGGCAACACAAGCCAATTTGATGCCCAGCATCTGGGAAAACAAGGTAGGACTGTCACTTTGCAAGGTGGCACACAAAGACCCTTCTCTCAGTAAGCAGTGTTATCTGCTTATTAGTAATCTGAGCTCTGAAGAGCATTGTGCAAGAAGCTGGACACTTTAAGTTCAAGTGCAGAAGCCAACACTAAGGCAGGAACTGTGACATTAACACTAAACAGCTCCAACCCTTCTTGCCTCCCTCTCTTGTCCCCACCTAAAGCAAATGCAGAGAAGAGTAAGTGTACAAAAAAAGGGCTTTTACCTTTCCACAAAGAAAAGCGAGGAGGACACATTCTGGTAGCATGTAGTCCGAAAACTCTGAGGGAAATATTTGAAGGAGATTGTTGTGGAGATGAACTCTTTCTTTGCTGTGCAATAAATAGGGAGAAATGTCAGCTACTACTTAACTGGTCCACTTTCAAAAACTAATTTCTCCTAATCCTCAAAAAAAGGCTGGTTATTCTTTCTCTTACTATAGGAAAAACTGGTAATTTACAAGTTCTTGTAGCCCTATCTAACAAGTTGGCAGAAAACAAAGCTTATGGAAGCTACTCTGAAGTCGCACAGTTGCTCTATCAACTGATACCTGGGAAGCATGGGCTGTTATTAGCCAACTTTTTTTTTCCAAAGAAAAAGCCAAAATTGAGAATAGCTTCACTGACTAAAAACTGATAGAAGCAGTGGGGTCAGTTATTTAAAACCAGTGAACTATTGACAACCTTCCATGCCCACAGAGACTAGGTATGCATGGGGTTTGATATAGTGTTACCCCATGGTGGGAGGGCTGGTCATAGATGGTCCCTTCCAACCCAAATCATTCTATGATTCTATGCTGTGTCCACCCAGCTTCTGTGCCTATGTGGAAATGTTGTTGTAGATACCTGTGACTGACAGAACATAATGCAAAAAGCAGGAGTGCTGCAGGAGGTAGTGATTATAGTGATTAGTTTAGATTATGATACTGAACTTTTCCAGCACTTTTTCACACCCCTGTGTTCAGCTGTTTTGTCTAGCAAGGTCTGAGTGACAAAACTGCTCCATCAAAGTGTTTTCACAGAGCCAGAGCACATTGTGAATGAAAAGTAATGGTCTCTAAGGGTTCTAATATCTGTAGAGAAACCCGTGAATCCTGACAACTCACAGCAGAGCAGTAAGTGTCTTCAGGACAGTAGGATGCGATGGAAAAAGGACAGCCTCTGTTCCAGAAGCAAAGCAGCCAAATTCAGTATGGTGAACTGAGACACATTTCCAATTTTGGAAGAAGTTTGGATGATGCTGGAGTACGAGATCATGCACTATAACCCATTGCACGGTGCAGAAATATCCTCAGGATAACTACTGAAACACCATGATTAGTCACTCCACTGAACCTGCACTTGGACTCAAATAGCAGAGCTCTATGGGTCCAAGCTAAAGTTCACTGAAAGTCCCAGGTCAGAAATGAAAAAAAGCATCAGGATTGAACTGATTCAGCTGGTGATCTGTCAGACTACTATAGGAGAGATGCTTAATGGAAAAAAAAGACTGTACGGCCACATGTGCCAGTTACAAAGGGTCACTGAGTTATATGTTATATTGACAATCTGTCTCATCACATCTTGTGCACTTCGTTGATGCTATCAAAGACCTTTATAGTGAAGTGTAGATGTATGTAGACCTAAAGTATATTGCTCTGTGTATAAATGAAGGGAGGTAACCACGCACGACACAAGACAAAGGCTAACTGTGTACTGCTGTGTGTGCTCAGCAAATAGCTAGGATTCCTTAGGGGGTTTAGGAGATGGATACATTCCCCTGCATTTTTGACAACAGGATGAAAACAAAAGGGGAAAAAGAGAAATAACAGGTTTAAAACTCTCGCTTACAAACTTGAAAGTGTCATCTAACGAAGCATTACAGATTTTCTTGGAAGCTTTTCATGGTTTTATTCAAATTTCACACCAGCCATACCAAATTAAGCAAAATGGAAGTAAAATTTCAAAGGCACCCATCTTTGGAACCATCAGTCAATTCTCTGAATGTTCTGAATGAAAAGACCCTTATTCTCCCCTGTTTTAATGTAGCAGGGGAAAAGCTGGTATTTCCCTGAAAATAAGTGAGGTAGCCTGTAGCTAGAAATCTTCCAACAGAGCTTCACAGTGAAACAAATTTCTTAACCATTGTATCCAGAATATTTGTTCTGGCAATAATATTGACTTGACTAAAGCTCCATAAATGTGCCTTAGATTTCTAAGTAAATGACTCCTAGTTTTCTGTTAGTTTTATCCTGGTACTGGGAATACACACATCACTATTTTGAGCAGATGTTCTTGGTGTTTCTAACCACTTGCTCAGTGAAAATAACTTTTGCAGTGATGTTGTTAGTGATGTCTCTGACAAAGTCATTTTCTCTGAACTGATCCATGAAAATTCTTTTGGTCCAAATTAGGTACTGAATAATGCATATTTATAAATAATGCATGTAAATAAGAGACGAATTAAAAAATCTGTCAGAGGCCCGTCAAAGACAAACCAGCTTTTTTCTCCTTAATGTGCTGGAGTAAAGTTGATAGTAACTGCATAACTTGAGATACAATACAGTTATAATGTACAGGGTTCCAAGGTTACAATGACTGAGCATATAACTAGAAACAAGGAGTAAAATTTAAAAAAACTGCCAATAGAAGCTCTAAATCTTCAGGCATTGTGTCATTTGAAATGCACAGAAGATAGCCAATTTTCAATGGTGATGTTATTTGCTGTGCGGAGTGGCAGCACTTCCTGCTCATGCCTGTTAGTTTCTTTTTCCTTCTTCTATGCTGTCTCTGAGATATTCTCTATATTTCAACATAATGAAATAATATTATGATTCAAATGTTGAAACTCATGTGGCTTTGCATTCGGAAATCCTAGGGACTCAGAATTGTGGTTTTTGAAGTTGTTCCATATGCTATGCTGGGTTATTATGAGAGTTTCTATTTTTCTTTAATATTATATTTCACTGATTAAGAGATTCATTCATTTTATATGTTACAGAAGGGGTAAAATTAAATTGGTTTAACTCACTGAATTTAAAGATGTACCTATCATGATGCCAGTGTTCCAGTTTTATTACCTTTTATTTTTTTCTTCATTGACTATATAGTTGACATTGAAGAATTTTTCAAATGTTGGTGACCAAATCTTTCCTTGTGTGACATTTCTGACATGGAGCCCCATTCTGAGAGGCTGATTTTTGTGACAAGCTGATATTGGGGAAACTCACTTTTGACAGGCACTTCAGACATTACAAACTGAACACGTTTTCTTCAGCCTCCTACTAATCTTTCAAAGCTGTGTCTAGACTTTTCTTCTGGGACACACCATGCATGCTCTGGGGTTCTGGTCCATGCATTGCTACAGATCTTGCCTGACCTGTGTATTTGGGTTTCCTTTCTATGCAAAGTAAGGAATTACATTGTGTTCAGGTTTTGTCATGATAGGGAGTTTGGCAGGGCCATGGAGCCAAACGCAAAGCGGGGAAATATTCTCGAGTTCCCTGATCAGTTATAGCCTGAGACGTCACCTATGAGAGCAAGTATTCATGCCACATATATACATCGCTCTGACATGAGGTCATTAATGTGCAGCAGTGGATTATAATGTCTGGCATGTCCTTTTGATTTTGCATTGTTAGAAATCCCAAGATAGTGGTTTCTTAAAATTACCCAAAATTCTTTAATGTTTTTCATATTTAAGCAACTAAGATAGGCAATCACAGCTTTAGAGATACCGAGTTACTTGTGGAAATTAAATTACAGCTTCTTTCCTAGCTGCTAAATCATATGGAGCGTCTAACTAACTCATGCATGCTTTCTTTTAAAATGTTGGTTGTTTTATTAAGAAGTTATGACGTAAATAAGCTGAATGAATACAGTAGATTAAATTTCCTTGCAAAATCATCCAAGAGGCCAGAATCCCCTGCTTGTGTATAAGATGGCTAGTACCCTTACTGTTATTGTTGGCATAAAGGAGAGTAGTTTTTGATAACACTAGTAGCTCTACTGCTTGTCCTCTCTTGCTGGGGATTAAAAGGTCACCTGAGTTTTGTGAGCCTCTTTGAACAGGTGGAAAAGCCATGCTATTTTTGAAGGCCAATATACAGTATCATTTACAGGACATTATGATTTGCAGAGAAATGTCATAGCAAATATCACAGGTGGCCCTCTTGACTTCTCAGCTCGAATGAGCAAGATCCTGTTAAACCTCAGTTGTTGGAAGCAGCAGGCTATAGCATGAATTTGAAGAAGCATTTAGTTGTTCTTCCTTTGCTGTGAGATACATGAAGTCTGCCACACTTCCTATAGGTGTGTACATTACGTAACAAAACAATATTTCCATGGAAAAGATCACAGATATTTACTGTTGAGTTTTTTAATGGGTGAAATACTGGTTGGTTTGAAGCTGGTGTTGGTTCTCTGTTTAACCTTGCTGAGTTTTATGCTTGCTAGAACATACATTTTGTCAAATTTATTGGTCAGTTGCAATTAAAATATGAGAAGTGTATGTAGTGCTAATTTAGTTTACACAGTGTAGAGCATGAAAAGCCAATAAGGGGAACATAATTCTCCTAAGCCCCAAGCAGCCAGAGTGGACAATAGACAATTCATCTGACTCTGAATACCCAAGCTGATGAATTATGACGTAGGTGTCATCCCACCATACCCTTCATACATTGTCTCAACTAATTTACAGCTATAAATTTATACTCTGAAGTCTTCATCTTACAATACCACTATGATAATACTTAAGACCTCTATTTTTATTGTTCTTTTCTAGTTATCTGTCACCCAACATATATACTGGTCTGCATGGTAGAACCCTGTTCCTAATGGATTACCGTAGCAAAGCATTTCAATTGCTTCAGTTAAACCAATAATTCAGGGATCTCTTGCTCTCGCTTGCCAAGTAGAGCTTGAGCTGAGACTTGATGTTCAATGGAAACTGATATTCTCTGAAGAATCACCATCCAGTATCTGCCTAACTCAGCTTATACCAAACATGATGCACCTTTTCTCTTGCTATATCCCCTTGAGCAACTCAATTAAGTCTTTCATACCTAATCCTGCTTAAAATACAAAAACTAAGCTATACGGCACCAGAAAGCCTGCTGGTGTTTTGGAAGAATCTCTTGCTACTGTGATGTGGGTGGAGCAGTGCACAAAAAAATGCAGTTGTAGCCACCTTTTGAACATTTGGCTGGCAGGGTGGGGAATGCCTATTTCAGGTAGTGGATAGACTATACAGGTGGCAAAGAAGTAACCTGTGGTCTGGAGTCCTGCCTTTGCCTGAAGAGTATCCCACCTATACATCCTGTCTCTGGCATAACTTGACTGTGGTACTGCATAGAAAGTCATGTGGGCAGGCAGAAAAGCCAGCCTTGCCTCTGTCACTGGATGGCTAGGATGACATCTTGGAAGCAGGGTGGTCAGTCAGTACCTGCTTTGTTTCTTTGGAGGCAAAAGAGAGAGAAGAGGCTGTGGTGACTGGGTAATTGTGTGCCTCTCTCACCTTTGACATCTGGCCTTCTTTATTCAGAAAGAACTTGGCCGTTCTGCGTGGCATTGTACAAGTTGTAAAGATGAACTTTAAGCCCTGGATAAGTCTAGTACTATAGAAATACTCTTATGGTCATGACTTTTGCATGGTGATGTATGGATGACTCCTTACTGAAAATGGCTCATTTTCGGCTCAGCCTCTGAGGTGCCCAGTATCCTTGTGTTCCAGGGAGACTTTAAGTTCAGGGACAGCCTAAGTACTAACTTTGGGCTTTTGATTCCTTGGTGTAGATGAAGTCCCTAAAAGACAGAAGTCTGCAGTACCTAACTAGTAGGTGTGAAAGCCAGTTTACAGGGTGATTTTCTTTTTTGAAGCCACTGTGTAGCATCCTGATAGATGCTGGTTATGGCTGAGCCATCCAGTTTGGGCTCACTCCATTTGAAACTCGTTTTCCTGCAACCCAGGGTGTAAGATCAGAACCAAGTAAACTAACACTGTATTTTTCACTGGTGGAAGTGTGCAACAGGGTGGGCTCCAAAACCAGTCTTAACAAAGCTCCAGCAGAACTATCCAAAATTTGCTGTCCACAACAGCTTAAATGTAAATATTTCATTTAAAAAATAAGTGCATCTTTGTTCCTTTTATTTCTGCTTTAAGTGATGTTTAGGTACACAGTATTAATTTGTTTGACTAATTTTACTATTACAATGGTATAATTTAATCCAGGTAAAGATGCACAACTGTTCAAAGCTTTTAACATTTGCTTTCAATGTTAACTCTCCAGCTGTGGTTAGAAAAATATGTCTTTCAGAAATCTGATATGCATTGCTTCCTTTTGTAGTGTTTTTGGCTTCTTTCAGCCCTCTTCCAAACCTGCAGTAACGGCATTCCTCTGTTATTCATATTTGCTTTCACAAATCCTAGCTAAAGAATGCAAGAAAGAGAAAGCAAGCTCTCTTCCAAATCATCACTGTCTTGAACTGAGTGGAGCAAAAATACCCTTCTGCTACATTCTTTTCTGAAGTGCTTTCATTTAGTTCTTGTTAATGAAGACCATCAAACTTCTGAAATTGCAGTCCTGAAATGTAGTTCTTTTTTACAAAATATTGTTACTAATAACCTCCAGCAATAAGAAAAAAACCTCAATCAAACAAAAAACCCCTAAGCCTTCAAAGTGGTTTACTTTGTTTAATACAGGAAGATGGTGGTTCTAGTATTTTTCTTTGATATCTTTTAGTAACGGAAACTTCAGTCAGTCAGTCAAAAAAACTTTCATGCTATCTTAAGGCAAATAATGAATAATAATAATCTACTCTTGCACATTACTTCAAAACAAGTTTAAACAGCATAGAACAGTGCATTAAATGCATCACAGCTGTTACATAAATTCTTGAGTTTTGTTTTACTTCTGTTACAGCAAACCCAGCTTTTTTATATATGGATGTTTCATGCTTTTCATTCTAATGTATGACTTACAATGAGAGTCACCTTTTCCTAATTTAAAATGGTTTTACCACTGTGAATCCTTGTCACAGCTATTGAGCAGTGACTCCAGAGCAGGTAATTTCAATGAAGACAATATAAAAACAATGACAGCTTCATACTCAAATTGAATCTTTGTTTAGAGGCTCCTAAAATAAAGACTTACAAATTTTACACCAAAATTACAGTACTTTGGTGTTCTAAATTCTGGTTATATCTACAAGTGATAAATGCCAAACCAAAGGGGCTTTGGGAAAAAGACACCTTAAAATGATACTACTTTGTGTAACTGCTGCTTAAGAGAAAAAAATACAGAGGAAGCTATAAGCTGCAAGGATTGTTAAATTACAATAAACTTAATGAACTTGGGAAAAGGTGACATAAGGGTTTTTTCAGTAAAATGTGGATGACAAAATGTCTTATTTTTAACTTGCATTGGATAGTCTCTCCATTAGAGATCCTGATTTGTTGTCCTCACCCTAATGTTGTTGGTGTCACAGAGCAATACATTAAAATAAATGTCCTTAGAAATCTTTTTGGAAAACTCTTGATTTAAATTCTTTCTTTCATTTCCTTAATTCTTGTTTAATTTTATTATTTTAATTAGAAGAACAATAAACTCCTTTATTAAATCTCTGGAATACGTCCAAATCAAAAGCTTAGTAATAGCATGGTTAAGATTTCTACGGCTTTCAGGGGTTTTAATTAGGGAAGACAAAAATACTTTCTGGTCAGGTTAATGTTTTTTTATGGTTATTGCTGGTTTTATTTTGTCTCTTTCTTGTTATGTTCTTGAGAAAATAGAAGAATCCAAGTTAGATTTAGATTTTTGGTTTCTGTTTGAAAAAGCTAAAATTTGTAGTCGGCAAAATATTTGGAAAACATGTCTCCTGTTTGCTATCAGAAGGTTTCCTTTGCTCCCTTTGATATTACTTTTTCTGATAGATTGGAAGGATTAAAATTATATAGGTATGTATAAAAAAGTACCTTAAAATACCAGAGTGCATAATAAAGGTATGATTTGGTTAGATTTACTTGCATACTGAGGAGTGCATTTTCTCTCAAATTTTGTTCAGCTATACTAGATGGAACTTTTTGGAGGGTAGAATATAATTCATCATCATCAGACATTTGAGAGTCAATGAAATACTATTTTAAACCCTTAAAACAGAAATAGGCTCCCACCTTTCTAGAAAAAAAATTTGCCACAGGTTTTTATTCACCAAGTAGATATGCTTGGAGATATATTTTACTGAAATTATCTTCTTATAAACACAAGGGGTTCTGTCAATTTGGGCATTGTATTTTAACATAGTCATTTAGAAAGAAATTTGTTTGCTCGTTTGTTTTTCCTAGTGTCTCCTTATACAGTTTTATTACTAAGGGGAATCATCTGGCTATGAAAACCATAGAAAAGTGATGTAGTCTGTAGTTCTAGAAAAGCTGTGTGTGAGGACAACAGGACTACTGACGAATATAAAGTTAAATGTGTATTTAATATTTTGTAGTAATAACTTTAAAGGAAAATATTTGCATGGAAGGCATGCTATTGTAGCAGCTAATACCGTAGGAAACTGTTTTTCATTGCTGCTGAAGCCTTCCCTCTGTTGTATAATAATCCATGCTTTGGCAGGAAGGAAAATGTGTGCACCGATATGTACTCCAGAAGAGGAGAAAGATCATGTAAAATCCCCTATTTTGCAATGTCTAAAATGCATAGGTTGCTTGCTCTTTTTTGCTTATTTCGGAAATTGAAGTAGCTTATTTTCTGTTCTAGGACATGTGCCAGTCTAATACTTCAAGTGACTATGTATTTCTTATGTGTCCCAAGGCACTGGAGATGGAAGTTATGAAAGAAGCAATGGAGTAATATCTTGATGCCTTTGAAACTGAAAGAGTGGGATTTTGCACAAGACTTTAAAGGGCTTACAGTACTTACTGGTATTATGATGAATATCTCAGTTGTATCTAAAATAATAACCCAAATCAAAGTACCATTGTTAGAGGCCATTCAAATTTATAGGGTGAGGGAGTCTGAGAAGAGTTGAGATGAGATGAAAACAGATGTGAATTCATGTGGTTAAAATTATTTCAGCAAGTAGCTGAGGAATATAGAAGAGAAAAAACAGTTCACATAAACTTTTTAAATTAGAAATGTACTTTAAAAATTATTTTGTGAGAATGTGCATTTGTAACCAAAAATGATGACTTAGCTGCTTTAATTTCAAATAATTTCAAATAATTGCATTTAAAATATATGGTTGGGTTTTTTTCACCAGTAATTGTGTTTTGATAAATCAAGCTTTAAAAATATTCTGAAAACTTTGGAAAGATAGCTGGAAAAAGAAAAAAGGAAAGAATAAAGAAAAAACTATATAGTTTCTTATACTGACTTTTCACTGGTAACTAGATGTTTGACTTAGGATCTAAGCAGCTTAAATGCCTGAAAGCCAGATCTACATCTGACAGATGTAGGTGTAACTGTGAGATTTTTTTTTTTCCTTGAAGCACACGGTAAAGTGTATAAAATAGATAAAGATATGCACTGGGTTAGAAATGCATAAAGAATGCACTAGTCCTACGCTCCCTTATGCTCTCATAAGTGTGAAGTAAGCCAATAGAATTGCATTAATTTATTAGAGACTCCTACTTCAGTAGGAGAATTTTGTCTGGGTTTTTTTTTCTATCATTGTTCCTGTTGCAAATCCTAAAATGTTTGGTCTGGGACTTAATTTCCATTCTGTTCACATGTAACAAAAATGGCCATCTCTCTCTGGTGTTTCATGTGACAGGAGGGAAAGAAAAGACGCCCTATACAATGCTGAGCTTAAAAATAAACTTTTTATGTTTGCAAATAAGTGACAGCACAATGGGATCCTGTGTTTCAATCTCACGTGTGTATTCATCATGGATGCTTAATTATGAAGCACAGGACTAAAGCCAAACTGTGTACCCCTGGTTACAGGACCCTGGGGATGACTGGATTCACTGCTTGGTAACTTGTTCCTCAGGGGCAAATGAAGTGCACACCAGGTAAAGTTAAATAAAAAAATATATAACTCCTGTATACTGTGGATTTTACTTATTGCTGGAAACTGGCATCAAGAAAACCTCAATAAACTGCCATTTTTATTACCTGCTTTATAAGAAACATTTAGCAATACCTGTAAATTTCAATTTATTTCACCATTTATTGTCAGAAATACAACTAGAGGAAGTTTTTAAATACATAGTTCTTCTACTATCCTTCTGAAAGAAGAAAAGGTATAATCTTAGCTGAGAAACTGTCTCTGCATTCTTACAGCCCCTACAATAAAATACTCTATGTCTTTCTCTGCTGATGTACATGTACGGCACCGCATGAAGGAATTTCAGATTTTGTTTATGTCAGTAATTTAACCTTAAAGTCATAAGACCCTGTTTACTTTAGCTCTGCTGGTGATGAATTCTTTCTGCTTTCAGATAAATCATAGTTAAGAGAGTTGTTGAATAATTCATCAGTATCATTTTGAACACTTTAGTGTATTATCAGTTCTCAGAAAATATATGTAAAATATGAACAGGAAAAGCATAAAGCACCCGTAGTGTATTGCAAATCTATGTGCATGAAAAGTACAGGCTTCATCTCTTTTTTCATTTTAATCTTTATGTACGCTGGTGTGGTTGCCTGAATTTAATAGGAGTAGATCCCCATTTGCAGTGGTGCAAATGGTAAAAGAAACAAGAATATGATCTGATATGCATGGATGAAATGGAAAACATGGGAGCAGATAAACCTATTACAGTAACGTATTGGCTCATGTTTAAACATAAATGACTGTATCAACAAGTAAACAGCCACTAATAAGCAGCTGCTAACCCTGTTGGAGATTTTATCATATGCATGAGTACTTTTCGCTAATGAGAAAATGCTTCATTTATCAAAGTAATGTTGGTTTCATAGAGACATAATTCCAAGTTTCTTGTGTTGTACAGGGAATATCAAAGAAAAAAAAAAAAGAATTAATTAATTGGTATTAGTATACTTGAACAGATTTAGAAAAAAATGCCAAGTCTGCTCTTCAATCAGACTGCGATAGTCTGTAGCTGCGAAACATATTGTTTGTGGAAGGTTTGCTAACAAATTTGTGAAAAACCCGCAATCCATATGCAGTGGGGTAAAAAGGGCAGGAACGCTTTTTATCAGAAAAACCCATCATTTATATTTTTGGTCAAAAAAAAAAGCCTAAATTGCACGTTTAAGTACATTCGCTGGGTAAATGGGAAAAATAATAAGCATTTCTAAAGGGCTATACAACCTATCTTGAACATGGATATTTAATGTAAGTGATATGAACTGCTCTCTGCAGGTTCTCTTTCTGATGGATAGGAGAGTTACTTCCGTGAGGGCCCCATGTCCCTGCAGCACACATATATATGCACACACAAATATTTTTTATTCAGGAACACTGAGTAACTTACTGTGTTACCATGCAAAGCATACCAAAGACAATTAATAAAGAATGTGAAAGTGGTGTCTTAATTAATAATCAGATAAAAAATAAATTCTTATTAAATGACCTTCCAACAGTCCAAGTTTGCAAATATTAAGTGGTGTTGTTGGCTGTACATAAAACACCCATTAGAGGCTTTTTTATTTTCCCAAAAAAGCAAAGCAACTGTATATGAATATATTTCCTTTTAAGATCTGATGCTCAAAGACATCTTGACACTCAGCAAAAGTTCCTGGGCTTATAAACTTGAAGATCAGGCTGAAAACTTATTCCCTGACACTATGACAAATCTCGAAACAACAAAGTAAGCAGTTAATTTTTAAATGGGTCAGGGTTGGGCTTTTTTGTTACTTATTAATTCAGCTTGTTGGCAGAACTCTTGCGTATAAAATTTGGAAAACAAACAGAGATATAGAAACTATTAAGTGGCCTTTGTGTTTATGGCAGAATTGAAAATATGTGAAGAATATGTGAATATGTAAAGACTTGAAATAGTCTTATGGGAGTCAGTAGTGGTTGTAATTCCATAATTCTTTATTACAGCCTGCGGCGGGCATTTTGCCCTTTGTTATAATAATTCTTTGACTTCTTGAATTCAATCAACTCTAAAGCTTTTAAAATGAGTGTTGAATTTGGAAAGGGTCTTTATTAAAAATGTCTCATCAGGGCCTTACAGAAGCTTGTGGAATCATGAACTAATGAGAGCTGATCTTTGTAAAAGGCAGACAAGCTTGGGCTAGAAGTATGGGACAATTATTTTCTGTATCAAATCACAATGACTGTTGAGAATACCCACTAAATTGCATGTAATTGCCAATCTTAAATATTTTTATCATGTGTAGTCCTTTTATACAGGCAATAAATACTGAGTAAGGAAACCTTTGCTAAAAGTTGCTCATACTGAGAGCAGTGGGGAAAAAGAGCAATTGTGGCTCATGAGTCAACTGAACAGAACAGTAGTTGACAAACATCATGGAAAGTTGATAATGTTATTTGTTTAATTTGCTATGTTCACTTAAGGATTTAAATATTTAAGTTTAAAAAAAAAAAATAGACAGTGTGTCCTGGGTTCAGCAGTAGCAGTCATTTTTCTCCTTCTTAGTAGTTGGCGCAGCACTGTGTTTTTGACTTGTGGCCTGGGAACAGCGCTGATAACACCAATGTTTTTAGTTATGGCTTAGTGATGTTTGGTCTGGCCAAGGACTTTCT